>JAQGBY010005596.1:0-14423 GCA_034698785.1 Mycogona germanica | reverse complement strand
TCGGGTTAGCGTCCAGCTTTCCGTTCATCCCTATCTCGTTTTGAATATATCGGCGTTTTCTACTACTCTTGATTAGTGTACCATAGTAGATTACAGGCACTGCCTTAAAATCTTAACTATGTACCGCAGATACAAGAGGATGTCATGTCGTCTGCGCTTATAAGTGGAAAAAAAAAACATAGGAATAAGGCCCAGGACACTAGGGATTAGACGACGACGACAGATTACTATTCAGAGTTTTGCCCTCTCGATTGTCGTTGTCTAATCCCAGAGTGTCCTGGGTCCTGAGCTTGCTCCTATGTTTTTTTCACTATCTTTAAATGGTTGCATTTTAATATGAACCAAGTTTTTATAAAAATGCTGCACGATTAAGGGCAAACATGAATTTAAGAAAACTAATCTGCGAGCGAATAGAAAATGCAAATAAAAAAATGATAAAACTAATGAAAACTATTAAATTCTATAGAATAAATGGAACGGATCAACCAAAATAGTAATTCTCGACGAAACTTTCGAAGTATGTTTATTTAAATCGCTGAAGTTGGCAGAAATCTATTAAGAGTAAAAAATACTGCAGGTATTAAATTGAAAACTCCGAATGGTGGATGGTTAAAAGTTTTTGTTTCTGCCCAGGGTACGCCATTTTCTCCATAGGTGTCCCACTCTGCACCTGTGCACATATAATATGATGCATGATATAGCGCTTCATCAAACATTAGTTTTTACCGGCGCCCCCTTCCTTCAGCCGGAGCCAGTCGTCTCTCTTGTCAGCATTAAGAAAAAGGCAAACATTTTTTTTACACCGTTCCTTCTCCAGAAATACATATCTGGGCATGGTAACCTTTACGCGTATTTTGTTACTCTCACATTCAGTGTAGCCTAGGTAGACACGGGGTACCGATATATATCCTCATAAGGCCCAACGAATCGTAATCTACAAAAGAAAAACATCCCCATACCCACACGTCTTGCAATGCGGCGCCGGGCGGTTTCAGGTGGCCAAGTGAACGTCCGTCAAATGCCGGGCATTTAAGAGCCAGCAACGTTGAGTAAGCTTAACTTGTGAGAAAAAATGATTACGAACAACAATTTTATTTCAGAATTCTTCCAGCTTGAAAACGAGTTGGGTCATACTTGAGAAACTTTCATCAAACTTTAATCCTAATTGTTTCGCAAAGAATTGGATCTCAGGATGATAAATACGTGGTTCGGGCAAGAGTGTGTGTAGTCGGGATTCAATAATTGAAAATGGCGTGTCCAATGGATTAGCTGGAGGCTGTGAACAATATGGAGAGCGAGTTCTCAAGGAGCAGCAGCGCGTTAGAAATATTCCACATCTACACAAGATCTAGTATCTATGTGTGCGGCAATTTCTGTACCCTTTTCGGTATAGGTAATTTCCCTGGTCATGGTTCACAAAAGAGCCTTGAGTATCGCACACACCTAACACGTACACAATATGACCGATCGATTAAACTTGCCCAACTGACTTATCCCATTTCTAAATGTTTACCAAAATGAAAATAGGTGCTATGGAGCCTATATAAGCTACATATATATGCCTAGCTGTGCGGTTTTCTTCTATACAAAGGCCGAGAAATCACCAAAAAGGAAAATTAATAAATTTCATATTTTTCTGGTTAAAAGGAAATCAGACACAATTTTTTTCCTAAATTGTCGGCTCCACCATAATGATTTCTCACAGGCCGACACTCTGAAGCGTTTTTATCTAGTCTTTGAGCGTGTTGATGGTTTTTGTCCAAAGCTTTCTTCCACTCAGCGGAGAACCTGTTCCAAGATATTGATCGTTAGTAGATAGAGGTTATGCAGCGGTCATCAAATTACATAAAATTCGAGCCAGCAATGCAATTAGTATTCCGAGTCGACCTTTTTATAATTTAATATTTGAAGTTTCACCTGAGATAAAAACACCATCCCGGGCGTAGCCGATTTCATATTCATAAATGTTTATCACATGTTTATCAATTTGGCTGAAATGGTTTATTTAATATCGGGGTTAATTATTGCGTAGACTGGGAATTTTTGTTTCTTGTGGACCAAATACGAAAAATAATGTGGAGCACACCAAACATACTCGGGACAAACTTGTTTTTAATTTGTGAATACATTTCCGCAGTTTCTCAAAACCCGTGATTTGCATTCGAAATTTTCAATTTAGATTTATTTTGTATCTGAGCTATGATAATCTACGATCGAACCACACAGAACCAATTTTCATATTTATTGACAGAACAAAATACCAGAAGCTCGGCAACCAAACAAGTTACGCACTAAATACCCGGTAATTATTTGTAAATTGAAATATTATCAAATCAACTTCCAATCACGTCAGAAAAGCGCCTAAGATAGCCTCGGAGAAAATGAAGTCAAAAACCAACCTATAATTATAATTTTCGCCAGTTAAACGCTGTGGACGCATTAACCCTAGAAAATTTGTATTTTGTGACATGGATGAAGGGTTAAAAAGTTAAAGATATAATTACGAGCCTAGTCAGTCAAAAACGTCAACTGAGATTTCCTCAGCAGCCTACAATTTGATCGCTTAGCCGCAAAATCAACTTGATTGCGCAAACCGCTCAGTCTAAAGAGCATGGACAAGGCAAGCGTTCCCATTTCTAGAGAAAAATAAGATCCCCTTGTGGATTTGATCTGAACTAATTTTCTACGGCGAAACGCCCAACGAACGCCCCAACGGTGGATCGCACTACTAATTCCAGGTGGAAATAATTCAGTGGTTGGGTCGAGTTACACTGTATCGAATAAATAATAAAAACGCGAACTCTCCTATTACTTCCAATTTAATTAATATATCGACCCCCACCGCAAGGAGTGCTGGATGTGTTTCGCCTTAAAAAAAATTAGTTCTTGAGATTGAGGCAAATTGTTCTTTGAGATCGTGTCCGTCGCAAGCGATACAAATCACATGCTCAAATCTTATTTAAAGTAGAACGCACCCTCTCAAGAACAATAATTATTGACAATTGAGATGAACGAGAGCGCCTCTATTTTTAAGCATGCTTGAAATAAGTATGCTTGACCAGTGTAACTAGGGTATTACCCTTTTTTATCAATGTGCATTGGTTCTGACGCTCAAATGCGATGACGTTGAATTTTTGAAGAAAGGCATCTATCTTTTCATTGGGAAACACGCCTAGAATATTTTTAATAATTTGATTGACATAAGAATAAATTGAATGGCGAGCAGTTTTAACCAGTTTGTCAATTTGGCTATAGAATCTAGCAAAAATAATAAGCTTACTAAAGCGCGACATGACTTATGTTACGCTCCGAAAGTTTTCTATAACCGATTAAGAAATCCTTGGAGTAAAAAAATGCAAGCCACATTACAAAAGTCGTCGAGTACCTTTGTTTCTTTCTCAGACCTCTTCTATCTAGTGTGTCCGGCGGTGTTGCTTATCTTTTTGCGAGTGCATGTGTACCGGTAATTTATGCAGCTGCCTCACATTACAATAACTAATTTAGTTGTTATCTCGTGGACTGTTCCTAAATACTTAGTTTGGTTGACATATATTGTTATGACTGGCGACTGCAATTTGAGTTGCAACCATTGCGCTGCCGAAAGACCTCTTTTTTCGACCGTAACAGAACAGGACTGTCGTTCCTTGGGACTAAAAATAAAAAAGCGCTCTCGTAATACGCTAAACGCAATCTTAGGAAATAAAATATTGAATTCGGCGGATGTGATCGTAAGTCAAATGCAGGCATGCCTTTACACTCTGTGAACATGTATTGGGGCTCCTTTGGTAAACAGGTTTTTCTTTAGTTTTCCTTGAGATTTTCTGAAACCCTAAGGGACCGGAATTTTAGGTTATCATGAGTTTTTCTACCTGAAGAAATTTTACACCAAATCGAGGATGTTTTGCATAATTTACCAAACAAAAAAAAATGGTTATGAATAAGTTATCTCCAAGAAATAGGGATGGGTGATAGTAACTTAACTATCGATAGTATCGCTATTTATAGTTTTCAGCAAGTCGCTAATCTTGCGAATTCTATAAATTAAATGAGTTTTTTAAATCAGGCAACTTTTTTCAGGAAATGTTTTTTCTAAGTGCTGACCTCCTTTGAGCTGCCAATACGAAAGTCAAGAATATTTAAGGGATTATTTAATTACTTACGATCATACAAGTTCACATTTGGTATCCTGTAAAACCTAAAATTCCGGTTTCTAATAATGACAAATTGTTATGGGACGCATAAAAAAATGTTCGTAAAATTATTCGTCCATAAAACTATATAAACGAGCTTTTGGTGCCCACCTCTCGCTACGATTACAAGTACTTCGACAGTCATCTTGATAATTTATGAGAACTGGAATGACCTCTCCGTCCCTCAAAGTGTGTGCGTACGTACGTCAATGGTGCAAAAGAGACAGAAGGAAAAAAATCGTTTTTCAACTCTATATAACAATTGAATAAAGAAATAATAAGCGCAGAATGATTGGCAATAAATAATTGCCAGTAAGTGTAACTATTTCCACTCGACAGAGCACACCATGCTTCTCTCATTTGTCAGCTGTCTGTAACGTAGGAATGACGTGGCTGTGGCCACAACCCCATTACAATTCAGTTCTTACGAGCGCGAGCGATAAAAGCAAATAAAAAAGTACATCCATGACCGCGGGGGAACAATTCCGAGCGAGAGATAAGCGTGACGTCATCATTCGAATTTAGGTAGATAGCTGCGTTTAACTACTATCTCATCCATTTATCGAAATTCTTCCAGCCTTCGTTTTATTCCAGAAGTCCTTTCAATCAATTTGATAACGTTTAATAATATCAAAAGTTAAGTCCCTCCTTCACCGACAGAGTGAATTTTTAAAAATTCTGTTGGCTAATGCTGACTAACCCTAAATTACCAAAGACTTGTGTATGGAATGTAGTATTTCTCAATAACCTTCAGCAGAATCCAGGATCGGTCAAAAAAGTATAAAACCTATGTAGAGACGATTGATGGGTTTTGGTTTGGTCAATATCTAACCTCTGCAGCCAGCATGCCTTTGAAAATACAAATATTCCCATTTGAAATAAATTTCTGCGGTTTAGCGCCAGATGAGACCGACGTCGTGTTCAGTCTGCCTCATGCCAACTCAACTATAACCCTGTTGCAAACCACCTCCCCATCCGAAAATCATTTCTGAAAGAAATGGTTTACACGCTTCAATCGTCCCGCGGCACCACCCCTTCTCTCCAATCATCATTTGACTGTTTACATGTTGCAGCGAACGAGCCGGTCTAAATTGGAAAACGCATAAAAGGCAAACGCAATTTTTGAAACTATGCGATGCGTGTCAAAAACATTTTTTTATTACCAAATTGAAACGCCAGCCGAACGCGTTCTTCGCTGTAACGCCAACAAATGCATACAGGAATTATTATTATTTTTTTGTGGTCGGGGAAACAGAAATTGCTTTCCGCGCATGTTAAAAAGATTGCCATCAAGCTGGCCGGACATAACAGAGTCGATACAAGAAACACTTTTTAAAATTCGTAGCGAAAACTATCGAATAACAGATTCAATGCCATTGCGTGAAATGACAGACTTGGGCAGGTTATCGGATAAGGAAAAAGGAAATCATGAAATAAGACTACAGTGCGCGAAGTACCTGCTTTATCAGTCCATCAGACGCAAGTTGTCCGTTTACGTACCACCGATTAACCGCATATCAACAGCATCAGCCGGGTAAACGTTTCGAATTTAATTTAAACCAAAACCGACATTCAATCTCAAAACAAAATTCCGCCTTCAGAGCAGGCTAGAATCTTAATTATTTCACTTTGGCGGAGATTCGAACCAAAACCTTGCGATTAGGGGCAAAGTATCAATTTTAGGATTGACAATACCGTTTATTCCACTAGCCATTCGAGAAGCCGCCCGGCGGATCTACCGAGTCTCAAATAATCATCCGCGGCTGATGAAACGATAAACACGGCAACACGCCTAGCTTTTAATTAATTGCCCAAGCTTCACCTTTGACGAGGATACGGATTGTCATCAAATTAGAACTTCGTCGTCGTCTCCAATGAATTTTTCGCGCGTCCGCGTTTTTGAGAATGGCATGCGGTTGAAAGGGGCATGGGGAATCGAATTGGGAGCACAAAAAAACTAGGCTACATTCCCCACTCTTCCCACCCAAAGTCACAACCACCTACTGAGCGCGCGAAGAAGACAGTCATTAACAATTGGATCAGTGATGGTAAACTTGGGGGGGGGGGGGGGGTGTTAAGCGATGTCGGGACCAGTATCTACAGATTTAAGTCACCTCGCGCCGATGAACAACGAATTGCATCGGGATAGGGGTGGGAGGGGTCGGGCAACCTTGTCCCGGTCGCCGGCGCAGGTACGACGTTCGCATGCATCCTCCAAAGACCATATACACTGAGCCGAAAACGTTCATCCAAAAACACGTTAACATGGCGCCTCCCCAACGAGGGAAATTCGCACTCAGATTTTATTACAAGATATAGACACAAGCAACAGCAATATCTGTAGGAAGAAACTGTCAATGCTACTTCTAAGTTATGTTTGAACTTAAATTAACCCTGCCATAAAATTCCTGATAAAACATTCGGCGGATACAAACAGGTATTCATGTACATCTGTAGGCGTGTCCACTTGTGCTGGTACCAGGTGGTATTGCACACATGTAAGTTCAGAATTGCTCTGCTCCTTAAAATTTGCTAACGGTATTGCAGCAGTGTAATGTGTGATTGCTTCGAAACGCGGGGCAGCAGTGCCATCCATCCAAAATGAAACGCACTCAGCTTGCAAAAAAAACCTGCTGCTCCTATATTTCGCAACCAGCATTGCAATCACTATTGTGCGGAATAGTCGCCGCCATTTTTGCTGTTGTGAATGTTTCATGTGCAGAGCTCTGGTTGCGCTAGCTTTGCAATTGCATTTCAACGATGCAAATGAAAACGTTATGTTTTTTGTAATTATCAATTTATTTAATCACAGACGCTACTTTACATTTTCTTTTAAACTTGTGCATGCTTGAAACGAAAAATAAATTTGCCATCTGAAGAATAAATTAAACGGCCAGGGTTCCCAGGTGGATTTTTAATAAGTATTAATTCGTTCCCCCGCGTCTTTCTATTGTCGAGTCAGTGGTGCGACCACAATTTGTCAGACAGACGGTTTTTCTAAGAAAAATAAAAAATTAACAACTCGCGTGTGGTTAGGGCGTAAAGAAAAGGGAAACAATGAGCAGATAGTCGAGGAGCGCTTCTCTGGCCCTAGGGCTAAAATAGGTACGACAAAAAAAAAACGTATTACACTCGAATCACAAGCAGATGTCGCAACGCAAACCAACCGCGATGCAATTTGAGTCTAACCCCCTCCCCCCATTTTTCATAGGGAATTTCGAGATCCGTTGAGGTGGGGGTACGTTTGATTTTCCAACTACATAAGTGGTTTCCCCAATTCTAGGTGCACACGAAAGATGGATGCGCCACGACCAACAAACAACTTGGACATGCCACAGATTGGGAAACTCGGTTTCGGAGAATGCGAGATGTAATCATACGAAGCACATCCCCTTTGGTCTGTCATAGTGTGTAATGCTTCACTTATTTCGCTGCAATGACGAATATATATACGGAGTACATCCTCGGAAACATCTACAATATAATGAGAAACGCGGCCATGATCTCACCGGACAGAAAAATGCCGTAAACAAATACTCGCCAAAGAAAAAAAAAAATATATATATATATATATATAAAATGTCAATTTAAATTACGAGGCACTTTGCACGCTCAGCTTTTTGTCGTTTTAATGAGCAGAGAGGGATAGAGGGGAGATTCGCGAATGAATGTAAGCTGGATGAATGAAACAGGGGACAGAGAATGGGGTGGGGAGGATGAGAGCGCGACATGTCCTGCCCGGCCATTACGGCCTTCGTCGAGCACTTAAATACGCCGATCAAAAAATGTTAACCTGATAACGGGCGAGCAATAAATTAAATTCATCGCATTTTATGACAAAAATAACAATCTCGAAATCGAAATATTCTTAAGGATAATCGCTCGCAATGAGAGACAAACAGAAAGCGAGCGGGAGAGCGAGACAAACGACATCTAAATAATGTAGACTCTATCTACATGCATTATTTCTGTCTTTATATTCGGTGTGGACCAGGAAGGCGGAGACATGGAAAGAAACTAGGCGAGCAGCAATAATATGGTCAGGGATGTGGTTTCAGATTTTGATTCATTTACGAAATATAGACTTGATCAATTTCGTAATAATCGAAGTATGCTAAATTTAATTTAACCAATGTTTTCATATTTTAAATTTGTACCTATACAAATATATCAGCACATGCCGATGCCAGGTATGGCGTGCACAACAACAAAAAATTGCAAGAATATGTGCATTATATATATTGTATGTGTTATACTACGCCTTATCAATAAAAACGCCAACTCAATGTTTGACTAGATGAACCAGCCTGGCGCAACCGCACGGCTTTGTCGTCTACAGAGTGAGAAGGGGAGGGAAAAAAGCACAACAAAATGATTTGGGCGTGAAAAGATTGGTAGATGAGATTCTGGGAAAATGAAATAGCAAAAAAAAAATAGTATTACGAATTCCACGATCATGTTTGCCGAACTGGCGGCATGCTGCAACGCGGGGCATTTACTCGCAAGATTGAGACTCGAACAATATTTGCCAACGAGAAAAAGGCTCACGCGGCGAGTGGAACAAAAACCTATTCAATTCGCTAATTGTTGTTCGCCGTGAGAGTAAAAATCAAAGAAGATGGACTGGATAGAAACCGGTCGCAGCAGACTTGGAAATACGAGAGGCGTCGCACTTTGTCGAACAAGATGCAATCGTATTTCAAACCCCAATTGCTCTCTGTGAGTGGACATGGAAAGAGGTGTTAAGTTCAAACTGATGGTCAACTATTTCACTTGGCGGCGGCCACTTCGATCTCAATTCAATACCTAAGAACGATCCATTAACCAAGTATGAAAATGAGATAACCCAGAAACCATAAGGAAGACACATTTGTCGAGCGAGGAGTTTCTGATTGCCCAGGTATCTTCAGCGCAGATGAATCCAGACTCTAACCCGCAAACCTCTTTAGCATACAGTTTGCATTGGGCGTCACGAATTAGCAGACAAATTTATGGGATAGAATCATGCAAAACATTTCGAGGTATCCCCCTTTCGCAATCGTAGACTCAAAGCGTTTCGCTCGCAATATTCAAACACCGCCCACGAATGCTAGAACAATTCCAGACGGTCCCACGATATACATTTAAAAGTGCTAATCAGCAACTGTTAGCTTAGCACTTTCTTAGCACAATATCTCGAAAAATGCCACGATGGGGAAGCTAGTATAAATAAATAAAATAAACAATTTGCATTTCATCAATTAATTAATATGAAATAATAAATATAATTAATTAATTGTTATTACTTTTCCATTGAACAATACATGTCAGAACCGTACACCTATTATATTTGTGTCTATCGCGCCGACTACGCAAACTATCGGCTCAAAATAATATTTAAAAACGTGTTTGTTTGTCTTTCACCACAAGCAAATTTGTAAAGCCATAGATCGGATATCCCGCTGTCATAATTCAAAAAAATAATGATGTTCCTTATGTAATCCACACCCCTTTGCTGCAACGAGCTGCAACCAGCAGGTGCAATTTAACTGAATGCAAATGCGGGACAGCCAGAGTCCCAGTCCCGTGTCCAAATAAAATACATCCTCTTGGGTACTAGAGAAATAATGCGAAATAAAGCAGTTATTTTTGACACCCATGTCGACGCAACAAATTCATGACGACTCCAGTAATTTTCCGGTTCATGGGTGTCAGGAGTATATTTTTAATTATGAGTTGTTCGGGGGGCGCGAAGAAACTTCTGGATTTCTTTTCCGTTTTTGCAGGGCCGCGCTCACAGTACGCTCAAGACAAGGTTCGTCTGGGGCGGGCGCAGTGTCAAGGCCGGTGGTGGCGGCTGTGGTGGCGGCATGCGGGGCCTGACGCCGCTGACTTAGCTGACGCCAATGTCAAGGATATTTTTACGGAGCGCACAAGAATCAACTTGCCATTCAGGCGGCTACGGCGAGCAATGGCCGCATTTACCGTTACGAAGCACCGAACACGCAAGGCGGCGGAGCGCAACAACACCTCCAGATGGCGCTGTCAACGCTTTTAAACAGACGCGTGTGAATGGAGCGTGTGTGTGTGCGCGAGGAAGAAAAAATAGCTCCGGACGACCTTGCTGCGTTGGTCTATTCAAAATGTCGATGAAACTTACAGAATATCGCTTCGCAATATTTATGAATACAGAGAGAAGTTCGGAAAAATGTACGGTCTCTGGTTAGTCTCAGAATTGGGTTTAGCTATCCAATACCCGATTCATCAAAGCATCCACTGTTGTCAAGATATCTGCAGAGCAAGCACCTTGCCGAGAAATCTCGCACAACTGAATTCAACCGCAACAACATGTTGACGACATCTTAACAAAATGGTCAGACGAACCCCATAATTTATTACAACACAAGCATCTTGGTAAACAAGTTGGATATAGCTCCTCTAATCCGTTATCAGTGAATTCCGGCAACTCCGATCCCGTGCCGGTTCTCGGTACGGCTCCAGTGTGAGTAATGTGGGACGGACGAGCAGCCCAGCTCTTGTCTCTCCCGGCTAGTAATTACCCCTAGCCGGCGCTTTATCTCAAAATACTGTATATTATACGGCACCATCCGGCGGCGATCCCTTTTTTGACTGCCGCCCATGTGTACGGCGGAAGCAGGCCATCTCTGATTACTGCCAACATATCAAAAGAGTGATAAAGTAGTACAGGCGGCGGGCATCTCGCACAGGGGACTTTACCAGGAAAGAAACAGAAATGGGTGGCTTGCGCAATGCCAGTGAGCGACTCACGTTAACTGTCCACGTTCATCAAATTTAGATTTTATCCACCTGAGAGCACCGACCTGGACAGGAACAGTTACCCTGGATTTTAAACATAGGGAGAGTCTTATGCCAAAACTCCAACCCGGAACCGTCACACCACAACTCAGTATCCCACCAACTGAGCTGCGAACAAGTTGGGTTAGTCCCAAGGGGTCGTCAAATGGAAATGCCAAATCACTCTCAGCAGCGATCAAGGAGCGCCAAAAATTAATAAGAAATTTTTAGTTAAGAAAGCAACACAACTTGGAGTTCTTGGGAAAAATAAACAAAAATTTGAATTAGAATAAAGAAATTGAAATTCACATGTTGCTCAAATTTTTAGGAAATTCATCTCATGGTTGCAGATCATAAACATTCATCCGTGAGCACTGTATGGTGGTCTCAGTAGGATATATCCAAATCCAGTATACACAACACATTTATTTTAACGAGACGCACGCTCCAAATTATTCGAGCCAGAGTGCATGCAGCCAGCCCCGGCAAGGACAGAGTTTGGGGACGAATTTCTAGGAATATGTCGGATCGGTGGCGCACTCAACTCACGAGCGTTACTCTTCGCTCAACCCCCCGGAAATGCTTCTGCGGCGACGCCGCGACTACGAAAAAAACATTTCGAGGCCAACCAACCTCCCAAGTAGCCGAGACACTCTCTCGCCTTGTGATGACGTAAACTCACAACTTGGGCCGAGATGATCGCATATGCACAATAGACTTTGCGAAACCTGGTTGCAAAAACTTGAGCAAACAACAAGTCTTTAAAACACCCAATTTAATGAGATATATTCATTTTTTAAAAATATATTTTGAATTGCTATTTTAAAAAAATGCAATGTTCGATTTGCAATTTCACAGGTAATAAAACTGTAATAAGAGAAACCACATAAATATGTCAAACAAATTTTATCCATTTTCATTTTAAGCCGAGCACACAAAGATAATTTACGAAATTAAAAAGAACTACCAAAAGCTAATAACGCATAATAAATACCCCGCAAACGCTTCAAAACAACGAGGAGATAAAAATCGTAGAATTGATATGGGGTTTCCATGTCGTGATTCTGTCCACCTCCTCGTTTTTTTTTTTCTTTTCAAAGCGTTTATTAATGTGTAATCCGACCGACTGGAGGCGATCAAACCAATTATCCAATTTGCAATGGCTAACCGACATCGAGGCGACAGTGTGGCCTAGGCGACCGACTACCTGGTAACAACGGAGAAGAAAAGATTACCGCGGCATCAAATGGTTTCTCGAGAAAGAAATCTTTAAAAAAAAAATAGCTCGTCATTTGGCAATCCGCCGCAAGAGGCGCCTCGTCAACCTCCATTCACCAAACGCACAATAATGATACAGTGTACAAGTAGATAGGAAACACGCGTGTATCCACTTGGCCTAGACACGTGTCCATTAGGGCGGGAGGCGTCCAGTGATAGGGAGAGAAAACTGCTACCAGCATCCTGCGGAGAGCTAACACGATAAGAGGACCGAAGGGAGCGACGACTCGAGCTAAATCTTGGACACGAGTAACTTTTGTCTACATTTTTGTTTTAAATTATAATTTCCAACCACGAAAAAAACATATTTTTACATACAACATCAAGTGGGAGCCAACGCAAATTGCAAGGTGACAATCTTTCAGAAATCCAACCTCCAAACTTTTAGGCAAAATAACGAGTCCATTTTACGCGTATACAGAGAAACACCACTCTGCATCTAGAGTACCAGCAATAAATAAAAAGACATAACCTGCAGTAGCCAGTTTTCAATCACGATCCGAAATAGGACTGTAATTTTATCGCTGGAACCATAATCATGAGGCTAGCGTGCTCGCACACAACATACCAATCTGGGCGGCCCGCACAACTGGGGCTGCAACATCACTCCACATATTCCAGCCCTATAATTCTCCGCTCAACTACCCAACAATTTGCGAGGGCAACCTAGAGAAAGAAAAAAAATTGCAACCCCCCATCCCCCTAACCCTTAAACACGGCGCGCACGATAATCAAAACTGCGCAGAGGCAGGTGTAATGTGGCGAACCGAGAAGGAGGGTAGGGGCGGGGGTGGGTGGAACCGGGGCCACGGAACAGGCCCACCCGGTTAACGATAACTCAATATAATCTTCTCCACGAAAATAGGTGGCCTCACCTCACACCCTGGACAAACGCCTCTCCACGACTTAACCACCACCCTCTTGACCCCCCCCCCCTCCTTGATGACCTGGACCTGTGACTTCAGATTATTATTTTGATACATTTGTGGAATCTGCTTTTCATCACAATTGGGCAGTAATACATCTAGTGGGCTACTACTAGAGATCAAAATTGTGGTCATATTTGCACTCACAATTTCACAAAAAGGAACGACTGACGTATCTTTAAACAAAAACAATGCTATTCATGCATTTCCAGCGCGCCAAGGGAAACTGAAAATTTCCAATGAGCACTAAGAAATTGTGCAGCTCATGCTTAGCTTTCCATACAATTGTGACAAGTCAGTATTATCTTTTTTTTTAAAAGAGTCCGAACTGGATCGAAACTCCTTACAATTCCCATCCAAGCCGATGCACCTCCTGCATCGTGTAACACGGGTTGCAGCCCGCCACCGCCGCCACTACCACCACCACCACTACCAACGCCGCCACTAAATGTCAACAAGGCGGTAATAATCTCTTCCTGAAGGGGGAGAGGGGGTGGTACGCCGTTGGCCGAATAGAGCGTGTGGCAGCTGCGCGACGCGATGCCATGGGTGTGGGCACGCACCACACTAACCCCACCCACCCACAACCAGACTCAGTTATGCGAGTTGCTGTCAATCCAACCCATGAACCCCGAGGCTCGTCACCAAATCCCATTCGTGGACATCGCATGAGCTCGTCTTAATTTTTAAAAAAAGATATACAAGTTCGTCAGAATTTTATGAACTATCCTGTGCCACTTCTTCGTAACAATTGCAATGAAAGAGATACAACTGTTGTATCGCACTTGGCCCCAGACTTGGCGGGTTAATCCTCTCTCGCAAAACAATAACGCACGCACATGAGAAACATTCGAGATAAAGAGTCTAGGACACGGAGAGGAAGACCGGGGGAAGTTGTGACGAGTCTTTTTTTGTGCCGTTTTTATCCCCCTCTCTTCGTTTACCCCTAATCTTCTCTCGTCGTCTCTCCACTCATCTTCGGGAGGATGCTTGTCGGTTAGTGCAACCCGTGGACGAGGCACGCGCCACGCACACGCGTCCTCACAGGGAAGAAGAAAATAAAAATGGCGGTAGTCGCCACCACACTCACATCCGGTCTCGCGAATCCGCCACCCACAATAAAATCGCATTATTCATTTGAGCAACCGTTTCACAAACGTTTGACTGAATGAACCAAGGATATGTCAAAGTAGAATTGAAACTCGTTGGCACCTCACCCGAGCTATGAGAGACA
>JAQGBY010005595.1:0-14425 GCA_034698785.1 Mycogona germanica | reverse complement strand
AAGTCCAATATTGATCGCTTTCCTACGATCCTCCAACGATTCCCATTCCAATATTGACAGCATATCCGTCACACTATTCAATCGACCAAATCTACCGCTAACAAATCTAGCAGCCCTTCTTTGGACCATTTCAATTTCACTAATGAGCCCAGCCTGGTGAGGATCCCAAACGGAGCTACAGTATTCAAGCAAAGGTCTGACCAAAGAAATCCAAATTATCCAACTTTCCAACAAAATCCAAATTATTTTAATTAGCAGCTCAATGAAACATTTCGTTAATGGCATTTCTAATTTTGTTGTTGTAAGACTAATAGTTTTGGAAACATTTGACCGTCAGCGCCAATTAGACCAATTACCGGATGATCTCTTGCGTTTCTAGGCCTAACAAGTCGTAAAAACATATTTATTGAGTTTCTATCGAATGCATAAATATTGTTGATAAACAGTGTTGGGAAAACTCGTGTCACGGTCCACTGTTTTTTTTTACTCGGCTGAAAACGTCACCATCCATACTCGTACAGAACAACCGATGAACTGATAAAAAGTGTGCTAATCAGCAAATTCACGTTCAAAGGGGAGGGTGGGGCTCAAAGGGGGTGTGTATGCGTACTGCTGACTAGACCTTTGAGGCTGACGTCAAACTTGTTGTCGAGTTGGAGAAATGATTGATCAATCACTGCCTTGACGGAATAATTGGCGCGTTGATGAAGGGAAATTTTGGCGACTGTAGACTCGATTTCGTTTTTGCGGTTAAATATTAAAATAACTAGAGGCGTGGGTGATCACTGCCTCTGCACAAGACAGAAATTGGTGACATCTGTTGACGCTCCAAAGAATGTTAGCTCCATCGTTGCAGTAATATTTAATTTTAAGATATTAGATCAAAGCGATTTTAGCGACGTATTAGAATTTGAACGACGTACCTGCCGTCACTTGCCATATGTCGAAATACATAAAAATGAGAATTTAATTAATTAAAATTGTTTACAACTCTTGCACATATCTGGCAAGGCCATAGGATCACAATCACAGGGAAAACATGGGGGGTGGGCTACATTAAATTTGAAAAAGGAAGAATAATTGGCATGAGGACACAAAATATTCCGAAATAAATTCTGGTGGATTGCAATCGAGTCACTTCAGTTTCTGGACTATTGTGTATCAGATATATTCTATTTTTTTTTAAATATTTTAGTAATATTTGAACTCTGGGAAAGTGAAAAGCTAGGTAAATTATCTCTGAAAATATTGCCGCCACCTTGTTTACTGATTTTCCAAAGCCTAACAGAACTTATACAAAAATGTTTAAACAACTGTTTACCATTCAAAAGAGTAAGACTAATATTATTATTTATTATTGTAAATTGTGAGTGTGTTTTTTAGATTAGCAATTTTTAAGATATGTTGTTGCGATCGATTATTTAATTTCGCTTTTGTTTTTACCGGAAATGAACTATTGAGTTTGTGTTATTTAGACAGGTTTGTTTCACTTTCAAAATAAAATTCGTAATATTTGCATTCTATATTTATCATTATTTTGAGTTTTTTTTAGATTAGAAATGTATGGGATAAGTTGTTGCTATCGATGTTTTAATTCCACTTCCGCTTTACCTAACATGAACTATTGAGTTTGTGTTATTTATAACGACGTGTCAGGTTTGTTTCACTTTCGAAGTGCTGCACCTGATGATATTTTCTGCTTGTTGAAAACAAGTTGCCGCATATAATACGTGTAAAAATAGATTCTATTTTTGGGCCATGAACGACTTCAATGGCTACCCATTTACTGTTTGGCTAGCTTGGATAAATCTCACTTCACTCTGTATCGTACATAATGTTTGTTACGGTGATTGAACATCTTATAACCCCGACCCCCAGTTAGGCGACCTGGAAATTTTGCCCAACTTAAGCTGCCTAGAAAAGGGATCTTGAACGTTCAGATATCGTACAGGTACGGGTCATGATTCTATTTCTATTCCGAAAGAACGCGTGTGCAGGAATTTCTCTCGCTCGAAAAATTCCGAAGGTGTCGGCCGGAATCGAAACCCCCATCACGGGTCACGAGAAAAACACAACGGCACCTCTCGCACATGTCATCACAAACGTTTCCCATGTTAGCAACGTTGTTAAAATAATGATAGTAATTTTAAATATATTTATCAATATTGTGATGGCCAGTCAAGTTCTATGAAATTATCTACAAATTGACCTTAACTTTCCATTTTGAGCATGACAAATGTTGTGCTTCATGTTTACTTTTAAATTTTTATATACGAACAATATGGAAATTTGCCAAATCCAGACAATACATATACTATTGTTGTTCTCAAAATTTGTACGCTCATTGCCACTGTTATTATACACGGTTATGGATTTATAATTTTTTAAAAAACAGTTTGTGGTGTATCGCATATTCAACCTAATCCAGAACTTAGAAAAGGCAGAGAAGTTAACATTGAAAATATTGAGGTCACTAAATCACTGCGGTCACTTTCTCAGGCTCTGAATATATCTATGATTGATCCTGGATTCGAATTACCCGTATCTGAATTCAAACCGAGCGCGCCGGACTTCCCGGAATCGCATTCTGAAATGTTCTATTGGTGCCTCGTACATATGAAGCTATGGCAATTTCTCTGCAATTCTGTAAATAGACGCCATTGATTGCCCCGCTCTTTGGAGAGTCCAATCGATCACCGGCTACGACACACCCCGAGTCCAAACGCGTTTTGTCGTCAACTTCCCATACAAACGATCGACAATTTCATAAACCCGCCGCATGACGTGTTTTAGTAAGGTTTCGCCATCCTCCCACGGAAATTAGGTTGACCGTGGACGACGCGTATTTCAATAACACTTGACATCATCATGGTACACCTACGTGTACAAGATAAGTCAATGACTTTTTTTCCTATTTCACTTTCGTAGATTATGTTTCACT
Organism: Mycogona germanica; assembly: GCA_034698785.1. NCBI lineage: Eukaryota > Metazoa > Arthropoda > Diplopoda > Chordeumatida > Chordeumatidae > Mycogona > Mycogona germanica. The sequence goes on along the minus strand of JAQGBY010005595.1, from coordinate 11,484 downwards.
TCGCATTTATAACGTATGAATAGGTATACCGTGTTTACCGCTCGATGAGACGTGGGGAACTGGAGCCTCCGCACGGCTAATTATCCTCGCCGCCGATTTCCGCCTGAACCGGGATTCAAATCCAGAATTTCAGAACACAGTCTTACTCTCTGGTCTGGATGTATATTGATTCTCTAATAAATTCCACCAGGACGAGGGTTCCAGAGCTTGGGACCTGGACCGATCGAATGTCCGCTTTATTATCGACACCTTTGCTCTCTCGTGTCAAAATATAATTAGGTCAGGTGGATAATTGTGAATCAGGAACTCGTTTCGATATCTGAACCACCCGAATCGTGCATGGGTTCTCCGAGACAGTCGATATATCGCTGGTAGAACGGAAAACACTGTTCTATTTCTGTTGCGTTAACTGGCTTTCGTGTGCTGACTTTTCTGGGTGACCTTTTCAATTTCTCATTTGAATAAACTGATCGTGGCCGGTTGGAACGTCAACGATTGTGTCGCCATCACGCCCACAAGACTTTGGATGAATCGTAGAAGTGAAATTGAACAGATGAGCCTGGTAGCCCATCGTATTGGCGTCTCTAAAAAAATGTATCGAAGATTGACGCAGTGATTGGTGAGATTGTACCTTGAAGCGCCAACTGTAGTTTTATCACTGTCACCACTATATGTGAGTTCCACTAGGAGCTCAAGATCGCATATCACGAACGTACTCGTATATTTTCCGTGGGCGACTCTTAAGCAAAATGTTGGAAAGCTTGTCATACTTTTTTTTTCTCATCATGATTGGAGATATTCGGGATCTAACGGCCAACATTCACATGTACTTCTATTCACCCCAAATTATAGTGCTTGTTGCGTAAACTTCCGGCTGCATATCCGAATTGCTTAAGAATGCTGTCTAATCTGGAATTACGAATGCCGTTTTAGTTCTTTCATGAGTGCCCTCAAGAACTACTATTCAGCGACACAAATTAGAAGGCATTTATAGAAGAAAAAGTATTTAAAAAAATAGTAATTGAAAACAATCAACGAATTTAGGTCTTTCAACTGAAAATTATGATTATTTAAAATTTGATTATTATTCTAATCAATAATAGTTAAAATCGATCATGATTTTTGTAATCTGAAGCGTGGCTTATTTTAATAAGCGACCAATATTTTATAAAACGTTCTAGTAGCCCAGTTTGTGAAGACGCAGTCATGATTTCGATTCCCGACGCGTGCCCTCGTTTATTTTGACATTTCGTAACAAGTGATATGGTGTCTCAATTTGCTACACCTGGAAGAAGAAACCTGGTATCACGATAGATGAAATAGCATTTACTGATTTTATTTCTGACTGATCTGAATACAGAGTGTATATACCATTCAAATTTATTATTCGCTTTATTTCTAGATTTTCGCCAGCAAGACCTCTGAGCTGCTGACTTACTATCAAACAGAGACCAAACAGAGCTATCCTAAGGAAGGGTAAGTCACATTTCCAATTTTTCTCTATTTAAAGTGACTAACACTGCCGTGGCGTTCTTAATGAGACATACTTCTATTGCTTATTTGGCGATAATATTGCGACCTGACAACATTGATTGATATATCAGCTTTTATTTGACAGAACAATGCCTAGTCCTAGCTGAGGTCAAATATGTGTCCTACTTTTTTATTTTTAGTATTATTACGCTAGCATTGCCCCGTTTTCCCCTAAGCGTACTTTGTAATGCTTTGTATCGTCAACTCTTGTCAAGCTTTTGCTAAGTCTGAGGATTGATTGATATAGACCTTGGCGACCTGTTTATTGCTTAGGTGATGGTTGTCATGGATTTATTTGTGCTGCGTGTGTATGATTTATATCAATAAGATTGTCGTTAAATATCTGGAAGAAAACGTGCACAATACTTGAACGGTTTTTGTGAAACCTTTAAATGTCATCAAATTGGAACCTAACAGTTTTTTCTCCTTCATCATATTTTGTACAGATTAAAGAAACAATTTTGTTCCAGTAGCGCATGTTCAAAGCGATTTCTCCAAAAATGAGACTGTTGCGTTCAAATGTTTTGAACTAATCGTTGCTCTAATTTTATATTGTTTCGTATTACAATTTCTTTAAACGTGATCTGAATATGATCATGGGGCAGAATAAATATTACGGGGAATGCAGTGAATCGTTGTTTTGGGCTAAGCTATTATGCGATTTCAGAATAAGACTACCCCGATCGATAAGCAATCAGTCTTGCAGATAAGTAAAAATAACTGAAAACGTATTTGTTTTGTCAAAAAACTAGTCGTGATCAAATGATTTTTTGAATCAATAATTTGTGTAAGAATTTTACAAATCTGTTAAAAAGGATCCAAATTATAGACAATAAAGTTGTCATTATTTATCTTGCTATCATTTGAGCCCAAGGAGCATAAGACGCGCGAAATAGAAAAAGTCTCGTCGGTTCTTGGCTGACTAGCTTTTTATGGGAAGGGCAAAAAGAATGATGTCCATTTGCTATTTTTCTGGTATTGTTTCTTGAATCTGGATCTATTTACGGCTCAGTAAAGTTGTGTTATCCCAGTTGTGCTCGACATTAGGTCAAGTTTTTATTAAAGTTTGCTCTCTTTATTCATGTACAGAATTTCTAAACTAGACTTAATCCCCCGAGCATACCACAACGTTTTGAACCCCAGGCGACAAATGTTAGATAAGTTGCTGGCCGTAATTGCGTGGCATTGTTACGTTTGAATTGCAACTATTGTCTGCAAACCGCAAAACGCGTACCCACCTGTCTGCAACCTTGACTTAGTTGCTTCGCTCACCTTGGCACGTTTATCTTTATGTGGTCAATATCTTCGTTTAGGGTTTTTTGTGAATTGCCCAATTCGTAAAGCCAAACACGAACTGGGACATTTCAATATTTATTTGCGTCTACGCCGGATTCGTCTGATTTGGCAGTTCTAATTTTGGTTTTGAAATGAGATTTTTTATTAAAATGAGTCGCATAGTACGCGCACTAATTGCTGTGCAGTTCATATAACGAACTGTTCTATTTTTGACGTAGAATTTACGTCTTTGAGCTCACATTTTAGATTTTATGGTTCATCAGAAAAGAATGCTGCAATTATCAACGAACGAAATGCAAATTGAAAAATAAACAAACATCACAAAAGTTACGAAACCAATTATACGTCAATCATACCTCTCCAATGTGTCTTAAAAGGAAAAGTCTGACCGTGAAAATGCAATAATGATTTTTGAAAAATGTAAAATAAAAAATGGATTTCATATCCACAAACGCTTATTGTTTCAAGCAAAATGTCTGGAGAAAGAGTTTGTAGAAAAATATATTGCTTTTAAAATTACAATTCAGATTTCGATTTTTCCAATCTGATAATGGTATGGTGTAATAGGAAATTGAGATGTATCGATCGGCAAGTTAAACATAATTGCAAAATCGGTGCTAGACATGTTTGAGTAATTCCAAGTTGAAGGGTGGCCTCCTCCTCCTGGGACTCCCGTCTTGTTTCTAGCGACGTCGTATCCTGTTCAGTTCAGATATCCGTGCACTTTATCTCTATAGGTGGTAATTCACCATTTGGTAGGGGACGACACACGTTGCAATTATTGCCGCCAGTGGTGCCTTATCCTAATTCAGCATTAGGAGTGCTGGGCTTTTTTATTTCACTTAACTAGTTATAGTAATTAATTAGCTCAAAACAGTAATAAACCAAATTTATGACTGGATCCCCTTCGGTGGCATTTTCGATAGTTCATTGAATTATTAAATGTGTTTAGTAATCTATTGGGCAAATCAATTGGGCAAAAACGTCGATTTGCCCAATAGATTAATAAACACATTTAATAATCCAATGAACTATCGAAAATGCCACCGAAGGGGATCCAGTCATAAATTTAGAACTGCAACCAGTCAACTGATTCTCTGGAAACCGCACCTGAGGGTACTAACAACTGTCGTGCACAGATCCCATAGCTGTTATGTGTGAGCGTGTGGGGTGATTTCCAATCTTCAAAATCTGCCTAATCAAAAGTTGATCAAACGTACATTTTGAAGTGTCAACAATGTCAATTGTAGATGATTTGGATCCGGAATTGCTGTTGAGTGTGTAGATAAACGCAGTGACTAACTTCTTAAATAATCAGATATACTTTTATAATTGGTATACTTAATACTGGTATTCGTAAAATAATTATAAATTTGATTAAAATAAAAATAGAACGATTTATGCAAAACTATATCTTTATTCGCACAAGGTAAGGGTTGTCACTAAACATTATCGTTCCTTTCCGAAACACAATGTCTGTGTGCGCGCCTTTTTATTTTTGTTTAAATACAGTTTTGTACACTTGACTTCTTAATTTTAAGTTTTTCACGCTGACATCGTGCATTACTTTTAAAGATATTTGAAACATTAAGAAATTCCCCACGTTTTAAAATGCTGGATTGTATTCTCGATAAATTAAGTTAAAATACCAGACTTAAATGTCGATTATAAGCTGTTACTAGAATCTTGAGACATGTTGCCCATGTGAACACAACGGCGGATCTCATGAGTTATACTCTGTACTGAACGCCACACTCTACTTAACCCACTTAATCATAAATTTGAAAATATCTGTTAGATGAAGTGTACATGTCGTTGATATATTCGCCTGTTGTATAATTTATAACGTCTGCATTACCGCCTGTCAACGGATGGGTTGATACAGTATACACACATATTTTTGTTTCCCCGTATGCTGTAAAAAAATATATCGACGAATGAATTTCAGCTCTTTGGGGAAATGTAATTTGTACGTGTACCAAGCACAGGGCGGTGTGACGCCGCCGATATCGTCTTCCCTTCGATCTGAATGAACTCACTGTCAATCAAGTGTCGTCGCCACAGCCCTGTCAATTCTGTCATAAATATTTACAAGCCTCCCCCCCGTACGTGTGTATCAGAGTCTCCACTTATCGTTTGTTTATCTATTCTTTGGTGTTTGCTTTCGCGGAAACCTTGCCAATATTTTTCTATCGTTTCTCCAGCCCCGGCCATTATCTTGCAGTGCACTGCGATTGTTGGACAAAGCCAGTCATGCTACAGCCACTTGAACATGGAGTTTACGAAAGCGCCGCGCGCACTTAAGAAAAAGAGAATGGAGAAAGTTTCGAATAAAAAGTGAAATAGCCAAATTTTTCTTGTAATATTTCTCTACTAGCGCATATTCCTGTCACAAGATCAGGCAGTAGGAAGGTGTCGTTATCACGGGTTTAGTTTCTGAGAGTCCAAGAAAATTTTTTACAAGCACTTTTCTTGTAAATGCAAGCATAAAGTAGGTGATGTCGTCAATTGTCATGAACGAGAGTCACTGACGTCACATTTGGCAAGGAAATAGGTGATCAGATACTGCCCCTTGTTGCCAAGCAATAACACAGTGCAGTAGCTGGTCAGGCTTGAAATTGCCTTAAATTTCCGTTTAAATTGTTGATTTAAAATGTCGGCATTCTTTTGAGATGTGGCATATCCCTCTGTTGTTGGTTGAAGAGTTATCGCTAATAATAACGAAATCGATTTCCTTTTTTGATTCTAAAATAGTTATAAAATAGATTCTAAAATAGTTTCCTTTTTTGAACTATCTCCCAATAACCGCTCCCAGCCCTGGTGGATCGATTGATACAAATGACAAACTTTCGTAACACAAAAGCCTTAAAAGATACGAAAGATTCCCTTGAATTTTAAATATGAATAACGATGTCAGTTATACGGTAAAGAGATAATGACTACCATCAATATCCAACGTGATTTGTAATGCAAGTATTACATGCAAATCTTCATTTTTAAATTTTGCCAAATTGAAGTTGCCACTTACAAATCAATCAACGATGATCAACTAGATCAACGAAGCTAGATCGATATTGCAGTGTAATAGCAGTGAAGTTGCAACTGTGTGCACCGATTTGTTATTATTTGAAAAATATGAAATGATCGCGACTAAAGTACTTCGCTCGACTGGTGCTGACCAAATGGACCTACCAGACGATATGGGGCCCCATTTGAAGGGTGGCGACGATATCAAAGTCCGAAAACACAGTCGTCACACGAGATGACTGATGTTGGCATGACCACTAGCGCGTTAGGCGTGGCCTAATGGATTTCATCTGATGTAATAATGTAACGGATAGCGTTTTATGAGTTTCGGTATGATTCGGTGGCCGCGCGGCGATCGACTTCGCAATTAATGTTGAGTCTCTTATATGTACTATCGGACCACGCGCCTGCAGCCCATGCAGTACAACACATATTTAACTATGCTCGAAAAAGGTACTGGAAGTCTTAAAACTGTAGACAAAAAACGATAAATTCTGGTTCTTCCGACATCTGTTCGCAAATTGGTTGTACTCCAGGGTCTCTGATAAAGTAAAGAAAAAATATGCGTCACTTGTTCCATGGTCAGAACAGGTGATCGTCGAATTACGTGTGCATGGATTCCTGTTTTCTGGCCGTCCCATTAACTGATAAAATATTGAATTTTTTTTAATGTTGGCAAATGTCAAAAATACTGAAAGCGAAAAAGAATATTTAACTAGATTTGTGCGAACCTAGCTGCGAGTACAGCGCAGTTCTACAGTGCTTTTTGATCGATGTTCGAATCTGTCAAATATCGGATATGTGATATCCTTTTTTTTATACAGGCGTTACCGATCGTTAATTTTTTTTAAAAAAAGATACCCTATCCATCGAATACATTTAATCTGAGAATAATAATGAAACATAATCATAGTTTATTTTTATCAATTTAATTTTACCAAATTGTTTCCGCGAATTGATTGGAGATTGCAACTTGCTCTCCATGTTTTAAAAAAATCGTTTGTGCGATCGTGCGATAAACATATTTAATAGAAAACAAAATTTCAAAATGGACTCTGTAGTGTCGAAAATAAAAACATGTTTTCCAGTCATCAAATATGTAGGGATGAGTGGGGTTTTCTTACGCCTCTAACTAAAAAACAGTTCAAGGCAGCCACAGCGTTGAGGTACTGACATGACAACTTTTTGAACGTCATTCACGATATTTTGAAAAAGAGATTACAGCTGTACTCCTGAAAATTTTCTCCCGTTCATTACTTACTCAAACAAAATTCGGTTCTAAAAGAAATTTGCAATCTTGGTCTTGCACCGTAAAACGCCGTAACTGTTGTATTTGGGCGTGTATTAACTGTTTGAAGTGGATTATAGAACTTACTTTTAATAGTGGAACCATGCCATTTAAAAAATGCAGTAGTCCTCGAAAGTTCAAAATATTTTATGTTTATATTCGTTGTCGTGGCCATAAATTATTTCACCGGGACCAATACACTTTGATCATGTGCAGTGTTTGACTCATTAAAAAAATCAACATAAACTCCCGCTACTTATAAGCTGCCGTATCGAGTACCTAGCAAAGTCCAAGAAACTGTAAACACCTCATTTTTTTGATTGCATATACTAGATTCACACATGCATATGACATGAATGTTTTAATTAGTGGGAACCGAATTTATATGTGCTCTGGAATTTTGGGCATTAACCGAAGCACACATAGGGAATTCTTCGTGCTTCTGCGTCTTCCAGGTCATAACTGTCATCGGATACTCTGTGGTCGAATTAACTAGAGGCGACGCTGGAAATCGAATCCGGAATCCTTGTTCTATGCAGTAAATATGCAACGAAAAAACATGTTTATACCATCAACATGTTGCCAGTTTGTCAAGAAAAAAATTGCAATTCAGATTTTAAATTTTGGTGTAGTTTTCCAAAATTTGGTTATTCAATCGAAAATCAACATCTTTTCTAAAATGATGTAATGATGAATATGATATGTTTCGCAAACTTCTATCGTTTGTACATTTCCGAGTTTTGCCAACTCGGACGTCGTTGTTCCCCCAGTCCTGTTCTGGGTTTGGTAGGGGTTGTTTAGCCCTCATTTTTGACTTTGTTTCTCACATATCCTGAATTGTATGTTCTATTGTATGTCCTACCAAGAGAATTAGTTGATGGGGGGGGGGGAAACTCAAAAATCTGGTATCTACTCATTAGCGAAACGGAACCTCTCATCTTAGTCTGTTCATCCCGGACTACGTTGAGTGCCTCTGCGGGCAGTCCTTGTCTTGAACGTTAATAATAACGTGAATGAACGTTAATGTAGTTCGTGGCATTGGCAATGGGGTTTTTTGCTTTTGATTGCTCTTCGCACCAGTTGACGCAATCAGAAACGATAAGAGGAAAACGAGCGCGGGGATAAAAAAAGGGGGGAAAACTGTGAAAGTCCGTCTATATTTTTTTGTGCACTCTGGTGGCGCGGCATCAGACCAAACGAAGTCCAACGTTGCTGGTCTAGCTATGGTTAGAGCGGGGAAAACATTCAAGATTTGAGGGATCGAATCCGTGACCGTTCACCCCTTGATCGCATTTACGGATGTGGCGAGGACTTTGAAGGAGGAGGCCACAGTCATCATCTGCGCCTCAAAGATCAAAATATGAGTCACATTATAAAGTCTTTCGGCGCGACCTATTCGTTGAAATAGTGTGATTAAGTAGTATGACGTATACGTAAGTGTGTGTGTCCGCCTGAGGCCTGCGCTTAATTTTTATCATATATTGTATGTGGTCGTTTGACCCATCGAAAGAGATACTGTACTGTAAAAATCTGTCAATTTTTTTGAATACTTGTGTCAAGACACTGAGACGCAGGCATCCAGTAAGAATCCTAATATTTACGAAACGTTGGATGTGGGTTCTTTCAATGGGTCGTCACAGATGACTTGCAAGTGCGTTAATTTAATGTTACGGAAGGTGCTGTTTTCTTTGGCAAACACATTATGATTTCGGAGGACTAGGCGAACATTTTGCTGCTACGCTAATTATCTTGTTTGCTGTAACTGATCTGGTCATTCTGGTGACTTAATAAATCAATGCACAAGAATTGCATGTGCAGTTGCTATTGCTTTTTGATCAACATTTCATGTAAATTGGTAAACATTAAGGCTGGTACCAGGCACTTTTCCCTTTTGTGATTTATCGCGTGTTGAAATTTATTAGAATCTCAACGGGACATCTTTATTTTTCCATACAATTTATCAATCTTTTTATAATTCATATCCATGTAGACGCACCTACTTAGTGAATGCTTATTAGCACACGTCTATTGCTGTTGGCATATAAGTTAATTTTATAATAAAGATCTGCATTTTTTTAATTGATTTTGACAGATGGGTTGAACAGGATCCCAAAGAAATACTTGATTCTGTTGTGATGTGCATAGAAAAGGCTGTCCAGAATTTAATAGACTTGGACATCGATCCTGCCGATATAAAGGGTAGGTTTGCAATCCCCCCCTCTCCCGGACACATTTTTTATCTTTATTGTTTACAATTATAATTGATGTTGCAAGTAGTTGCGAGACCTCCTGGTGAGACCTTTAGTAATTCAAGTATCTCGTACCACTCGTATGGAAATGCAAGTGTAACAACTATATAGTTTGTAGTTTTACATTGCCAATCACTTATTTTATTTTAAAGGTTAAAAAGAAATAGCTTTATGCGCGTTCCACTAGGTGAGCGATTGCTTTAATCGATTACATTTATTCGTTTAATTCAATAGCTATTGGAGTTACAAATCAAAGAGAAACCACCATTTTATGGGATAAATTTACTGGAAAGCCTTTATTTAACGCCATTGGTAAGTGAAACGAGACAAATTGCGTGTTTTAAATTTGACATCGTCAAATTATTTGTTATGGTAAAACCAATCTGATCATGAAATTACTTAAACACAATAAATATTTTCGTTGTTAATAAAATTATATCCGATATTAAAAATATAAATATCGTTACTGATTAGTTTGGCTGGACAGTAGGACACAGGTGACTGTCGAAAATCTGATAGCTAGGACACCAGGACAAAACAAAGAATTTTATAAAGTAAGAATTATTTTTTGTTCTATGGTAAGTTATAACCTAAGTGTCTTAATGAGTACAGCAGTGCATACTGATTGTTTTATATATTCCACTGGCTCATAGGTATACTTTCAATTCTAATTAATGATATATTACTTCGATATTGCGAACAAATAAATTTTATTTGACATTTGTTTCGCGGATGAGCGTTTTGTGAATCTTTGAAAAATAGCACCGACGTCGCTGACCCTTTCATGAAAACTCGAATTTATTTTATTGCTAGCCAAAATGTGGTCTTCCGTTATCAACCTACTTCAGTGCTGTCAAAGTTCGCTGGCTGTTGGATAACGTTCCAGAGGTGGCCAAATCCGTGGAGGCGGGGAGGTGCCTTTTCGGAACTGTTGATTCGTGGTTGCTCTGGGTGAGTTTCTTGAACTCTAGCAGTAGAATTGCTATTGACACGTAGTATGGTGGACAAAGGACGCGGAGTGGCTAACTAACATAATTATAATGAGTGTTTACGTTCGGATCGTGTCTTGAGGTTCTGGGTTCGATTCCCAAGTTCGGTGGGAGGTTGTTAAAACGTAATTGACGTGCAACTGGTGTCTGCGCTTCGTAGAGCGGAAAACAGTATACCATATACCTGGATTTTGCTAAGTTTGGAAATTTAGGACGGTGTTGGGTTTAAGGTTAAGGTTAAGGAAAAGGCAGACTCCAGATACACTAAATTGTCAGTCGTTCCATGCATGCGCATCAAGTTAGTTGTTTCAAGTTAGCAGCGCTTTCGAAATTATAAAATAATAACGTTGCTTTTTTTGCGTATCCAGAACCTAACTGGTGGTGTCCAAGGAGGAGTTCACGTGACCGATGTCTCGAACGCCGGTCGTACCATGCTCATGGATCTAGAAACTCAACAATGGGATACTCAGATGTGTAGGTCAGTATCTGTAGTCATTTAACGCTCTTGAATGTACCGGATATACACGCAGATGCGTACCAGGGACCTTAATGGTGGAACGTTAACTTTGTCAGAGGCTGCTGTTTCAAATTTTTCAGGATTGGTAGCATCGTCGGTGCCTCTTTGTAAGTGTAGGTCGCGTTGCATACTTTGCTGCCCCTTAAACGTTTGCCATCACTGCTTGCTGCTCGTTTGAATGACAGCAAATATCCCCTCTATGATATCTGATACCCGCCGCATATATTTGATATTATTGTGAGTTTCAAGGTAATCTGCTACTAACTTACGCAAAGTTTTCCTATAATAAAACTTAAAAGAAATAAAAGTTTTATTATAGTAAAACTTCTGTTGAACCTATAGACTCAAAATAGTATGGCTGAACATCGCACCACACAGTCTGATTGTACAAGTAAATGCACGTAATTAACAAATAATTTAATTTCTTCCATTCGCAGATACGACACAACCGCCTCTTCCTGTCGCAATATATATGTATTTGTCTAACTGAAATACATTTTTGTTTCACTAGATTTTTTGACATTCCCAAGACCATTTTACCAGAGATTCGTAGTTCTTCCGAAATTTATGGCTACATTCAGTCGG
>JAQGBY010005594.1:0-14425 GCA_034698785.1 Mycogona germanica | reverse complement strand
ACCCTACAGTCAGACAAAACAGATCCAGAGGATAAGAAGTACAAATTCTGCTGAAATTATCATTCATATCATTAACTTTTCACATAGCAGGTCAATCTTGTAATGCATCTACCAACAGATGAACACTTATGTGGTGAAGTTGGTGAATCTGTATGTGGAAATGGTTTTTAAGCAAAGAACCTCTTCCAGTGCATTCACACAAAGGTAGAAAATCTGAAAGATGCTGCAAACATAGATCATTTTTGGATCAATGGTCAATTGAAGTTTACAGCATGGGACTCAGAAGCATTGAAAGTTCTGTTATAGAGTCTTGATAGAGAACCCAATCCACAATAGTACTACCCGTCGTGGCGCAGTTGGTTTATGATGGACTGCGGTTCGGCGGTCCCTGGTTCAATTTCCGGCGCGAGCTTTGGCTCGGGGTACTGGTGAAAATGTGCCTCTCACATAGGGCCTAAGCTCTGAGAGGGGTACAGATTCTTCCTGTTGTGATCCATCACTTCAGTGAATTAAAAAAAAAAAAAAATTCCCAGCTGGTGAACAGGGCTGCAGTGAAAATAAATATAATCCTGTTAAATATGGAGTTGATGAAACTGGTTGATTTGTGATCGTGAATATCTAATGCAAATAAAGTGATCAGTCCTAGCACAGTTCAGTTTGCCACTTATTTGTCTTATTTTTATGTCAAAGGTAGAGACATGTTGCAACATGTTGATTCATTTGGCAAATGGCATTGCCATTCTAAAAATAATTTCAAGTCAATGCTGATTTGTGTCTGTTTTTACACTATCAGATGTAATGACATTGACTTCTGAGATATGTTGCAACATGTTATTTATTATTTTTGTTGTTTTTTATTTTTTTACAGAATCTTCCTGTTGTGACCCGTCATGGGTCACAACAGGAAGATTCTGTACCCCTCTCAGAGCTTAGGCCCTATGTGAGGGGCACATTTTCACCAGTATTCCTAGCCAAAGCCCGCACCAGGAATCGAACCCGGGACCGCCGAACAACAGTTCATCATAAACCAACTGCACCACGACGGGTCGTACATAATCCTTGATTCATTTGGCCAATGACATAGCTATTCTAAATCAATGCCACCTAAGAGCTTTCTGAAAAGATTCAATTGGTCCACAATGACTTCATCAGCCAATCAGCTTTCAGCACATCACTAAGGCACATAACTTTTGTAGAAGTCTGAAGTAAGCAAGCATACTACCTGTGTCGGGTCATGACCTTGACCCAACCTTGACCCATAGTGGAGACCTTATGTTGACCTTGAATAACCTTGACACGGCCTTAACTTGACCTTGAGTGTCCTTGACTTGCCATTGGATGTCCTTGACTTGCCCTTGACCTGACCTTGGAGGGAGTGCACAATGACTTTGAGACCAGATGTGACACTGGAAGTGACAGAATTGAAGTGACTCAAAACAGCACAAAAACAAGGCATCACATTGAGAGCCATAAACTTGTCAAGACAGCCATTAATGGAGTGCAGCAGCAAACTCACAGCTGAATATTTTGTTGGGATAGCCAGTCTGCAGAATGTGACATACAAGATTTAAGATCTCAATACATTTTGTTGTTTATTCATTTTTTTGGGTGATTTCTTGGGGTGTGGGGCAAGGGCCACATTCGAAATAGAGACTAGGCAGTTGGCACCTTCAATTCAAGGTTGTCCCAACATGTCACAGGGTGGGGGAGCTTTCTTGGGGGTGTGGGGCAAAGGCCAGGAAAGTGGGCCACATTCACGATGGAGGCTCCAGTGAAAGGCATTGACAGTTGGCACCTTCAATTCAAGGTTGTCCCGACACGTCACAGTGTGGGAGAGCTTTCTTGGGGGTGTGGGGCAAGGACCAGGAAAGTGGGCAGCATTCACGATGGAGGCTCCATTGAAATGCATTGATAGTTGGACCCTTCACTTCAAGGTTGCCCGGAATGTCACCGGAACTGCGGAGGAGATGTACTTTCACCAATACTGATTCCCTTGCATAGTGCTAAGAACCATGAGGGGACGTAATGCCTGTAGTGCGGTTGACTACAAAGAAGGTTGCCCTGAAGGAGTTTTACTTACCTCTGGTTGCCGAGTGAGGAGAGAGGACCATTAGCAAATGCGCACATCATAAACAGGAGGATGGGAGGGTATCTGCTCCGGTCGCGTTATTTGCAATGTAGGAAACTGTTTACTGTAAGTGGTTGCTCCCATAAAATATCACTCTTAGTTAAAACGTGACTGATGAAAATTCAATTGTTTAACCCTTTAAGCGCCACTGTCGCGTATCCGCGATGCCGCAATTCCGCATCCCACGGTCACTGACGCGTTGCCGCAACTTCACTATTCAAAAAATGCGTGGCAAAAATCGACTCAGCACAGAGAAATATAAGGCACAAGATTGGATAGAGCAGAAAATGTGGATGTGGAAAACCACGCGCATTTGCAGTACCGGTAGTGCCATCTAGTATTTGCTGCCTGAGACAAAATGCGGGAGAGGCTATTTCTCAATGGATTTTTGTTGTTTGAAAAACGCGATTTTTGCAAATGGTGTCTCTCATGAAAGCAAAGTCGAGCAAGCATCCAGCAAGTGCAGGAACGTCCAAAATAGTGCCGTATTTAAGTGTAAGTGATGGTGATAGTGACGGGAGTGCCGGGTACGAGCTGGATGAGTCCACGAGCAGTGAAACATCATCAGAATTGCCAGATTCTGATGATGACCAGGACAGTGACAGTGCACTGAGATCAGTGGATTTATCAACTTTGCACGTGTGGCATTTGGTGGGTGCTGGCTCCCTGCCATTGCCACCATTTCCGTTCCAGGGGGTGCCGGGTCCCAGCTCCAGCATTACGGATACCTTCAATGTTGGATCTGACCCCCTGGACCTGTTCAAAGTGTTTGTGGACACAGAAATGGTGAAAGAAATAGTGCTACAAACCAACAAGTATGCTGGCCAAAAGTTGGCCAGCTCTGTCCTACTGCCAAGGTCACGCCTCCGGAGCTGGACAGACATGGAGGTGGATGACTTCTGGATCTGGCTGGCCCTTGTCATCCAGCAGGGGGTGGTCCAGAAGCCAACCATCCCCATGTACTGGTCCACCAGTGAACTGGTTGACACCCCCTTCTTCCAGCGCTACATGTCAGTGCGCCGGTTCAGCCTGGTCACAAAGTTCCTGCACTTTGTGGACAATTCTACCATCCAGCAGATCGAGAAGACTCACCCCTGCTGGAAGCTGCACAAGATCTGGCCAGTGTACCAAGATATGCTGAAGAAGTTTAGGTGAGCATACACTCCAGAAAGAAAAATCTCAATTGATGATAGCCTGCTCCTGCACAAGGGCAATCTTGGCTGGAAGCAGTTTATGCCACTAAAGTGTGCCAAGTCTGGAATCAAATTGTACATGCTGTGTGAGGCCAGCACTGGATATGTCTGGACCTCAATCATCTACAACGGGAAAGGCATGGCACTGGGTGAGAAGTACAGTGACCAGCCACATACTGTCCAGGTGGTGCTGACCCTGCGGGATTCGATGCTGGACAAGGGATACGGCCTGACAGCCGACAACTATTACATGTCCCCCTACTTGTCTGATCTGATTCTGAAAAAAAAGACAGACTCCTATGGCACCGTTTGGAGCAACAGGAAAGACCTGCCACCTGGACTGAAGACCACCAAACTCAAGCAGGGTGAGATGGTGGCCTTCCAGCGGGCAAGCTGCTGGCCATCAAGTGGCGGGACAAGAAGGACATCCACCTCTTGTCCACCGTCCATGACTGCATCTTCCAGGAGGTGCAGTCTCGAGGAAAGTTGCTGTCAAAGCCTAAAATTGTTGTGGCTTACAACCATACAATGGGTGGAGTGGACAAGGCTGACCAGTGCCTGAGGTAATATGACAGTGTTTGGAAGAGGAGCCGGGGCTTCTACAAAAAGATCTTCCGGCACCTCATCGACCAAGCCATCTTTAACTCCTTCATCCTGCAAAAAAAGTTGGGTGGCCCGGCCAAAACGCTACTTGATTTCCAACAGCAACTTGTCAAATCGATAATTCTGGTGCACTATAAGAGTGAGATCCAGCAAGTCAGCCGCTAGTCATCCAGCAATGGTCCAGCGTGTCTGGTGGAGCGGCACTTTCCAGAGCAAGTTCTGGCAACCAAGTGCAGGTCAGATGCCATGAGAAAATGTGCTGTGTGCTGCTCCAAGGTTGACAAGAAGGGAAAGAAGATCCAGAAGGAATCTCGATATTATTGCGAATCCTGCAATGTCGGATTGTGTGTTGCCCTGTGCTTCCGGATCTACCATACACAGCTAAACTTCTGACCAGTTAGGAAGAAAATTTTGTCACCTCCCTCCGACTTCTGGTTCGGGAGTTATGATTTTTTTCTCGACATTCCCAATAATTCGAAAAGCAGGTGACTTTAGGTTGTGAGTATGTGGAAACCCATGTGATGCTTAAAGGGTTAAGGGGGACTCAAAATGACCGGAACTCAATTTTATTATATAGATAATACAAAGCCAAGTCTGTATTACGACTGACTGTGTTCGATCCCGGAGTACTGAACGTGCCCCTTGCAATCTGCCTAAGCACCATGAGGGGTTCAGAAGGCCTGTAGTATGGTTGACTACAGTTGATTGAAAAAATAAAAAAAATTCATTTTAAAATGGGCTGTAATTATTTGTCACAAAACATCAAATGGTGCGGATGCATTGAACCGAATTCCGAATTTGGTGCACGGTTAGGACAATTATAATGGCTGAGTTGTCTCAAACCGGTTAAAAATATAGGCTGTGTTTATTTTGCAATGGCTGTATCAATTCTTCAATATTCCTATTTAACATCTGCTCGCAGGTTTTATACTCTGTAAACAGACTTTGTTCGTCGATTGTCCTGACGCATAATTGACATACTAAATAGTGCCTAAGTACCAAGAGAGGAACAGAAACTCCTTTAGTGATATACACTACTGTGAATTTAAAAAAATGTAAATAAATAATCTTCGGCCTCTTTAAATATTGATTAAAATAATAATCACAATGAATGAATGAATAAATATTTGAAGAAAAGATGCCCTACACACAAATCCAATTTAATTGTAAACTGTAAGCCACCAATTAATTTTGCACCATTAGGACTACTGCTACAGAGTATTCAATGACAAAAAACGTTGCAGACTACTAAGATTGGTTGGATTAGAAACAATATATTTAAATAAAATTCTGGTAAACAAACATTAAAATATTAAATAAACCTCAGCAGCATTGATCTGCAAAAATAAATTCTAGCATCAGCCCGTTCAGTCTACTTTCTAAAATGGAAAAGCTGATCAATTTCTGGCACAACTAAATATACCTGTGCAAAAAAATCATATTTTGCAAAATGTTGACTGATTCCCTAGCACCTTGACACAGATGTTCACGAACATCTTGATTTCAAATTCCCCACTCACCTATGGTGCCACATTACTGGTCTTTAAAATTTGTCTGTTCTATAAATGGCATCCAGCAAAGAAGTAATATGATTTTATCGGAAGACAGAAATCCAGTGCTAAGTGATTTTCAAATGACTTTCCTGAAGCAGGTCACCAGCTGTTTTTGAGATGGGAAGATCAACCGCAAAGTCCTCAAAGCTGTAGCTGTCTTGTGCAAAGAACTGATATTTCAAATTAAAAGTGAACTTGAGTTCCAATTGTCCTAAACTACTGTTTGCAATCGAGCTAACTGACGTACAAAATGTAAGGAATAATGTCGACCAAAACGTTATTGACATTTCAATCACTTATTTTTTTATTCAACATCTATTGTCCATACTTGAACTGTACATTTTGTCATGTATTTTTATGTTGTACTTCGTGAATTTAAAAAGAAGACAACAAAAAGTGTGGAAATGAGTAGATTCAGTTGTTTCATTCACAAAAAAAACCCGTTTATATCGGTGTCACAATCATATGTCAAGAGTTCAAGTGTACATTTTACATTTGAGTGTTGAAGCATGGTATCTGCTAGTACATTATCGAAAACACGTGTATTGGGGGTGTCCACCAGCTCCTTTTGAAGAATAAAGAAGCAAACTCGCTTGGCAGGGTATGAGATGCGCTTAATTGGTTCTAAATTAACTGTTGGCTAGGTGGTTAAACTCTCTTTCTCTCTCTCTATACATAACAGGAAGTAGGAAGGGAACTCCTGCAAGATACTGTTACTACTAGGACCCCTTTGGAAGGGAGAACCTAGGCTCACTGGCCCTGAACCGGAAGTGGCAGAGAGGTCCTGCAAGACACTGTTACTACTAGGCCCCTTTTGGAAGGGTGTATCTAGCCTCACTGGTGCTGGACAGGAAGTGGCAGGAAATACCTGCAAGACACTGTTACTACTAGGCCCCATTTGGAAGGGTGTACCTAGGCTCACTGGCCCTAAACAGGAAATCCAAAGGAAAAGGTCGCAGCCTTGCTAATTCAAGTGTGGGTCAGCTGAATTGCAAGTGAGAAGAGAGAAGAGAAAAGAGAACTTGTTGGTTGCCTCTCCAGAAGTCAAGTTGTTTTATTCCATCTCTGCCTCTTCTATTTAGACCTCTTGGAAGAGGGGAGGTGCATGCTGGGAGCACAGCTAACCAAGACATACCTCTTGGCCAATCAGGTGAAGGTTTTGGAGGCCCCCTCTGGTGGAAATACCTCACAACAGCTTCTAGAAGGTTCTGGAGCTCTAACAGTTTCCAGGGATTAAGTTGTGTTAGTTCCAAAACTTCAAAACTCTGCCAAAAATCGTAGGATCAAGTTTAAAACAAAATTAAAACAGTTTTGGAGAGGTGGACACCTCTAGTATTAAGCACACTTTACAAAAAAAATCGAAAATTATAAACGGAACAAAAGGTATGAAGCAAAACATCCAGAATTTGTCATAAAACATTTCTGAACAGGAGTTTAAAACATAAAAATCACTTAGAAAGAAACCTCAGATCTGCTCAGTTAAGAGCTTAAGACGCAGAGGAGACTTAGACCTTAAAATCAAATGTCTAACATCTTAGTTTACACAACGTTAAAGGGTCGAAACAGTAAAATCAAAACAAATTGGGAAACACACTTGTATTCTCCCATACAGATCACATTATTTGTCATTAAATGTACTAGGCCCGCCATCTAGTGGTGGGACTTGGAGCTCCACAACCCATTTATCCCAGTCACTCAGCATGGCAAGCACTTTTCTTAATTAAAGTACCAAACAGGAAGTAGAACTCTGTCACTTCCTGTTTTGTAACGAGCTTGGCAAAAAATAGGGAACAACACTGTTTGAGTACCCTCAGCTACTCTGACTTCACTGGGGCACTCAAAACACTCGAAATTACGTTAAAAACACTTAAAAACCAAACAGGAAGTAGAACTCTGCTACTTCCTGTTTTGGAACACGCTTGGGTAAAAAAAAACCTAAAACATGGTGAAAAAATGTAGCAGAAGCCTGAGATTATCCTGGCTGCTGGTCACACTCACATAATACATAAAAACATTCAAACTAGCACTAGAATGTCAAACCAGAAGTGACTTCCGGTCACTTCCTGTTTGGCACACACTTTGAAATACGCTTGTTTAGCTGTGGTGCCGCACGCTCTGGCAGTAAGTCTGCCAGGGCCATGACAATATAGCCCACAATATTTGCGGACAAAGGGATATGAAACAAAAGGAATACTACAAAACTTATTATGAAATATTAAAAATAAATATCAAGTATATATATATACATAAAATAATTACAGGCAATGCTGGACACATCCAAAAGAACTGGCGACGAACGTTAGACAATTAAATCGTGAACAGCAAAATTTAATGGATCAGCGTTCCAATAAAAACAAAATCACAACAACTTGAAAAAACTTGAAAAAACGGATTATACAAAAATGGTAAAGTGCCTGAGCTAGCTTTCGGTTTGTACAACCGTCATCTGAGGCTGATCGCGGTGCAGTGATGTGGAATTAAGAGAATGTCTGTCTCGTGTGCTTGTGTGCGTGTAGGGGATGGCTCGCATATTGCTCAATCGGTCATTCATTGTATTCGGAATCTTCTGAATAAAATAAGATTCGGCCATAAGTCTAGCATGGTAGTTTGGGGCCCTGTACATTAGTTACGTTTCCGAGCACTTTGCTATGTTTCTGAGAACATATGCGCGATTTGGATAACCAATTGACCGAGAAATCAGGTCTCACGAAACACTGCATCCGTGAAGGACACATTCCTAATTGGGGGAAAGCCAAACTAATGTACTGGGCCCCATACTACCATGCTAGACTTATGGCCGAATCTTATTTATCATAAAGCATAGAATGTTGGACAGTCACCCCACTGCTATGCTGATGGAGACAGGTTTCCTGGATGCCCCACTGAAGGCCAGCCCCTTGCTGACGGACAACAAGTGCTACTGACAGGCAATAACAAGCCTGCTCTAACTCACAACTGTGTCTTGGCCAGATGTGGCCACCATCTGGCCAAGACACAGTTGTTTAATTCACTAAAGTGACGGGTCACAACAGGAAGATTCTGTACCCCTCTCAGTGCTTGTGCACTTTTGAGAGGGGCACGTTTTCACCAGTACCCCGGGCCAAAGCCCGCACCAGGAATCGAACCCGGGACCACCAAACAACAGTCAGTCATAAACCAACTGTGCCACGACGGGTCGTAACCTCTGCCAGAAGGTGGAGGCCCCATTAACCCTTTAACCAGCCAATTGATTTCCCTAAGCCCACATCCCACTGGCCAATTGATTTCGAATTAATTTGCGGTTTCACTAAAAAAAAATTGTTACTTACGATCTAGATGTCGTAGAGACATGACAGTTAGTGATTTGGAAAGGTGACAAAATTTTCTTCTTACCTGGTCAGAAGTTTATTGCTGTGGTACACCTTCAAGCACAGATTCAGGCACAATCCAACATTGCAGGATGGGCACCAAAGTTGCAATTCCTTTTGGAATGGAAAGAAGATTTTCTTTCCATTATTGTCCACCTTGGTGATGCACACCAAGAAGGTCCGGGTGGGAAATTCCTTGTTCTTGGTGAGAGGAATGTTCTTGATGAAGTGCAGCTCCACCAGACATGCTGGACACTCTCTGGATGTCCGGCATGCCTCACACAACATGTACAGCTTGATGCCTAACCGGACACGCTTCAGTTGCATGAACTGCTTCCAGCCAAGATTGCCCTTGGTGCAGGAGCAGGCTCTCATCTACTGATATTTCTCTGTTTGGAGTGAAGACATTTCTAAACTTGTCCAGCATATCCTGGTAGATTGGCCAGATATTGTGGAGCTTCCAGCAGGGGAGGTCCTTCTCCTCCTGCTGGATGGTCGTGTTGTCCACAAAGTACAGGAACCTGGTGATCCTACTGAACCAGAGCTCGGACATGTGGCGCCGGAAGAAGGGGGTCTTGACCAGTTCATTGCTTGACCAGTACATCTCGACTGTTGGCTTCTGGATCACCCCCTGCTGGATGATGAAGGCCAGCCAGATCCAGAAGTTGTCCAAGGTTCCGTGGTTAGCCAAGTACACTACAGGTGTTACATCCCCTCATGGTGCTCAGGCACTATGCGAGGGGAATCACCAGTACCCCAGCACAATTCTTGTGTTCCAAGAATAATAGGGGCATGCTGCGGGCTGTTTCCCCATATATTTCTCGTCACATGCTACACAATAGGCGACATAGTCACCTGGGTTATATTCCTCCAATTCCAAAACTGTTGGGTGATCATTGAGAAAATAATTTATTATCTTGGAAGCACAGTTAAAGTTTAGCTTAACTTTAAAAGGGTTGGTTATCATCTGTATGGTCTTTGTGGTAGCTATGCTGTCTATATAGGGGAAAGGTGTGTGGGGGGGGTTAGAGTAAGCACATTATTATTTTGCCCCAGTGGGAGTTATTCCCTTGGCACTCGATCTCTAGAAACGGGATCGATCATATTACTGGATGCTTAAATCATTTGAACTTTTAAGGTTAGTTCTCGTGTGTGTGCATTTGGCCCTTTCAAGAAACTCGAGGCTCGATTTCTCTCAGGGCTTCTGTGGAACATGTGTTGTACACCTCGAATGGGCATGCCATGCAATTGTTTTTTATTACAATTACAATTACAAATTTTACCTGCAAGCAGCCCCCAAGAGAGGAACCTATGGCGGGGGTCGAAAGACCAGTTGAGGACAGAAATGGGTTTATTTTAAAAAGCTCTGGATTTGAGGCTTTGTCAGGCCATTCCACTGTCTACACACTCTAGGGAAATAGGAGCCAAAATATGACGCAGAAGTACATTGAAGCTCGTTCACCATTCTAGTGTGGCCCATTCTTCTACTTCTATTAGGAGCTGGGCACATAATTTCTCTGATATCAACATTACAATCCCCCTTCAGAATTATGGAATCATTTAGATAAAAAAGGTGCTGTTATTATGCTAAATATGTAAAATTATTGTTAATGGGGTTCTAGTAGCTAATTGGAATTCTTTGAGGTCCAAACTATTGACTATGTTCCTGGTAATTCTTGTGAAATGGCCAGGTGTAAATAATTGATGTCATACAAAATGATAGTCTCATCCAGTTTTAAATGTGTGTTGGTGTACAGGTTAATAATATCGGAAAAGTTTGTGGTCCCCGTAGGTTCATTTGGGATCCTCACCATGTGGGGCTCATAGGTGAAATTGAGATGGCCCAAAGAAGGGCTGCTATATTTGTTAGTGGTAGATTTGGTCAAGCCCAGACTCATAGAAAATCAACCAATATTTTGCTTTTGGCTTGTATTATGAAGGGGATTGTAATGTCAAAATTGGGGAAATTGAAATTTTTTATTTTTATTTTTTTAATTTTTTTTAATTCATTGAAGTGACGGGTCACAACAGGAAGATTCTGTACCCCTCTCGGTGATTAGGCACTATGTGAGAATCACATAATGGTTCAGGAGCTGCATTGTCATTGTGACTCATACTTGAACTATTTTCCAGAGTGTGCCAACAGTGGTAATGAGTGAATGAGTCTCAAGTTAATAGACTGTTATAATAGGACAACCACACCTTTGTCCCTTATCTGGTCATTCAACCCCTGCCATAGGTTCAATCTGGGGCTAATTGTGGTATATATTGTAGTTGTAAGAAGTTCCACATTTGCCACCTCAACATCCAGATCACATTTCTCAACAGTGTGCTTCTTGAGGAAAATGTGCTACATGAACCAACCCAATGGGGTTCATGGTCCATGGCCAGGAGGGGATGGGGTTTGTGCTGCTCGGTCTATGGACTCTATGGCAATACTGACTCTATGGCAGTTGGCTTGAGCCTGAAATGAGCGTGCAAACACCACCCTCTTCAGCCTGTAATTCATTTGGTGTGAGGCTGACCAGTGTCTCTATGTTCACCAAGATCATTGTGGGAGCCCAATGCACATGCTGATTATCTGCTGGTTGCTGCACTAAATATATACTCCGTAATCTAAGTTAAAAAAATTATTAATTGATTCTGATTATGTAGCTTTCTAATTGTTGGGAATGAAAGACTGGTGTTTACTTTTAGTTTTATTACTACTACTAGTTTTACTAGTTTTATCGAATCACAAAGTTGAGGAGTTGTCATATACAGAGTATCAAGTGTGGCAAAAATTTATGATGCGCTAGTGCGAAGAACAGGAATTCGAATCTGGATTATAAGAGAATATTTTCAGGCGTTCGCAATTCCACGCGATTCAATGGCGGCCAACGATAGGAGCGGCCTTTTATTTCCTCCAGGTAAATATTTCGTATCTTCAAATGAGTCAACTTGTACAACGTGTACTATGGATTTTCGGGGGATTATTTATCTGGTATATATTCGTGACTAGATTCAATCTAAAAGGGATCGTGACTTATAGGTGTCATCATTCTCAAAACAAAAACATTCAAATTGCGATTCATTTCCGAGACGTGATCAATTATTTGTATCCTTTTGAATTTGGATGAGGCCAGCAGTTGGAACGTCAAATCGACCATACACATGTCATTACGAGGTTGCACACTATAGAAGATAGAAGGACACAATGATACGTGCAACACTTTTAGTTTTGCTCACAATTGAATCTACCCTCGATATTGGATTAGGCCTTCCAGAGTTGCCTCCATCAGGTAGGTCAATTGAAGAAACAAAGAACTGCGTGTTTTAAAATGGTGATTTGTAATGAAAATGTCTTATCAGAAATGTTTTTTTTATTACAACATTCAACAACATTACAACAATTTGAAATAATAATGAATAATAAGCGTAGTAAAAACAAATAATCCTAAAGTTAAAAAAGGGTTATCCAGTTTAGATGTGTTGGTTTATTGTAATCGAAGGGGGGATGTGTTGTTAATATATGTTGTTTAGGGGCGCAGTGCTTTTATTTAAAGTTAAGGTACATCAGCAGCATCAAATAAAATATATCAATCGATTGCTAATGTTCCCAGCTTTTGAATGTAGCATTAATGGAAATAACAAATTCTCTTGGCTCAGGGCGTTTAAAAAATAATTTCCTCGTATAAGGCCGTAACCTGCACAGATTCATTGTCGTTCACACTGTCTTTGTTAATGTTTGGTAAGCCCCGCTTCCACAACAACAATTTTCCCGCAACATTGGTCTAAAAACACCGTTCCGTGGTGATTTTTAGGTGAAAACCAAATATTGCTTGCAACATAAGCCGTTAATTTCAAGCGACAAAACTAAGTATTAGTCAGTACCTGACATATAACAGACATGTGTACACATTCGATTGACGGATACATGTGTCGTTCCATGGATACATTGACACTTATATCAGCGGATTTGTTTCCCTCGTCGTAGCCCAGTTGGTTTTGCGACTGACTGTGGCTCGGCGGTCCCGGGTTCGATTTCCAGCGCGGGCTCTAAAAAATTTCGATCCCAGGATACTGGTCGTGCCCCTCACACAGTGAGGGGTACGTAATGCCTGTAATGCGGTTGCATGACTACAGTTGATTGGGGAAAAAGCCTAGACCAACTAAATTTGAGCATCATAGTCACCAACATATTCAAGTCACTATATACATGACATTGTCAATACATGAAATGTTGGAATCGGAACATGTACGTTTATCATGGGGCATTTGCATTTATTGTCAGAGGTCGAGTGGCTGTGTAGCCCGTGATCGTTGTTTCGATTCTGGCCGACACTTTTAGAATTTTTTAGGTGACAGAAATTATTTTGCACGCCTCCTTTCAGAAGGAAAATAAATCTTGGCCCATGCTTGTACGATAAAGATCCCTTTCCCAGGTAGCCTACCTAGGTTAGCCGAAATTACCAGGTCCTGGGGAGTTATATGAATACAGTCACCGGTGAACCTGCTATCAAACATTTCTTTTGCATTTACAGGCCAGGGTGGCATTTGCCAAAAAAAAGCAGGGGTGTCATAAAATTGTTTAAAATTGTAATAAGGTGCTTGAAGAGCAATCTTTCTCCTGGGGAGTTAAATGAATACAATCACTGGTAAACCTGCTATCAAACATACCTTTTGCATATACAGGCCGGGGTGGCATTTGCCAAAAAAGCAGGGGTGTCATAAAATTGTTTAAAATTGTAATAAGGTGCTCAAAGAACAATCTTTCTAGATCTTCGTTATCATATAGTCTGTAGTTAATGACAATGACCCCTGCAACAATGATAGCAGCAACTTCTAGGTCCGAACTATCAATTTCCATTTTTAATACTTTTTTGGAAGGCCTAGCAAAAAATCAAAACTTTTGTATTCTATAAGTGCTCCCCGTTGAGAAATAAATAACTAAATTAACCCTTTGACTGGCCAATTGATTTTCCCAGGCCCACATCCCACCGGCCAATTGATTTTGAATTAAATCGAGGTGTCAAAAAAAATCATAACTTCCGAATTATAAGTCGGAGATAGGTGACAGTTAGTGATTCAGAAAGCTGAGAAAATTTGCATCTTACCTGGTCAGAAGTGCAGCGCGGTATGGTAGACCTCGAAGCACGGATCCAGGCACAATCCGACATTGCAGGATGTACACCAAAATCGCGATTCCTTCCGGATCTTCTTTCCCTTCTTGTCCACTTTAGTGTTGCACACTGCACAGGCCCGGGTAAAAAATTCCTTGGTCTTGGTGGCAGGAATGTTTTTGATGAAGTGATGCTCCACCAGACGTGCTAGACACTCGCTGGACGTCCGGCGGCCAGGCTTGGCAACTTGCTGGATCTCTTGTTTATAATGTGTCAAGATGATAGATTTGACAATTTGCAATCGATAATCCAGAAGCGTTTTGGCCGGCCCACCAAGCTGCTTCTGGATGACAAAACTGTTGAATATTGCCTGGTCGATGAGGTGCAGGAAGATCTTCTTGTAGAAGATCCGGCTCCTCTTCCGGATGCTGGCGTAGTAGGTGAGGCACTGGTCAGCCTTGTCCACGCCACCCATGGTCTGGTTGTAGGCCACTACAAC
>JAQGBY010005593.1:0-14425 GCA_034698785.1 Mycogona germanica | reverse complement strand
AAATTAATTATTTCTATTCCAATGCGAGGGATTCTCAGAGTTTCGCAGCATAAATCTGAATCGTAATTCAATTCGTTGATTGCTTCAAGACATAGGTGTGTTGTGACCAACCCCCCGTCCTAGTGTTGCATCAACGAAGTGATTTGAAGATAGAGGTCGCGCGCGAGCGAGCGCCCTCCTCAGATATGACGTAGATGGCGCGCGCTCAGCATTCCCGTTCTTGACGCGTGCGTTTCATCATCAGTAATATACGGGCGCATCAAATAATCGCACGTACAAGAAGACAAGAAACAAAACGCCCCCGAGAAAAAAAAAAAAAAACGGACAACAACCATAAATGACAAAAAAGGCAACACTGGAGGAACGTGGAAAGGTTGAAATGGCGCCACAATCGCCTTTAAATACATGCTGACCCCGGTGTACCCAGGTGACGCGTTGGCCATCCAGGTGGGGCGGGCCAGCCCGAGCTGATCGACGTTGCAAAAACCGAGCTAATAGTGTGTGTTGCACAGCCCCGAGGTTTAACAATTACATGGAGCTCACAATGATGATGCATCATCTCCACCACAAGCGAAAAGGTTAAGAAATTACACCCGGCCATTGTAAGGGCCCGTGGCACTCAAGGGGGAGGAACAATGTGAGAATATTTCATATCGTACACTCCTGACCAAACCCCCCCCCCCCTTCTAAGTCAGTTCGCGTATGCTGGGGTTTGGAAAACAAGGATATGTAAGGTTAGAGAATCAAAATTGCATTCCAGCGTGTACACACCTCTGAGGATATATTTTTTATTGACTTTGTTCTGATATAGTATAGGCACGGATCACGATTTACTTTCATTTCGAAAGAAGGCGTACGAAGGAATTTCTCTCGCTCGAAAAAATCCAAAGGTGTCAGCCGGAATCGAAACCGCGATACTAGCGTAGAAGGTAAGCATGTTAAGACATGATTTTCGTTTTCTGTTTGTTTTCGCGAAAATCTGCTGTCTCATGTTTTCGTTCAAAATTATTGCACGACAGTTATTAAGCGGCGTTTACACACAAGAAGATCGGCTCCTAAGGAGCTCCTCAACCGCGTGAGCTACGCGAATTTAAATTTGTCCCCGCGGTCGCGTTAACCACTCGAAATTAAAAATTAAAAAACTTCGCGTATAGTCTATACGACCGGTGTGAATCGCTCTTTAGTGCTCTCTCTCTCTTGGTGACGTCAGTTTCGGAGAATCAGTTGGTTCGTTGCAGCTCCACATTGCATCTAATAAGTAGGCAATGATGGGGACGGGGGACTATCGATATCATGTCGCCATCACATTTTGCACGTCACCTGGCGAGGAAGCTCATCGCACATACGGGGTGGGGGTGATTTTCAGCGTCTTCTTTCCCTCCATCTCGTTGTCGTCTCTCCCTTCAGCGGCGATGAGTCGGCCCGCCCACACTTCCAATACTGACACGAGCGCCTAATGCGTGTTCACGTGCGGCCTGTCTCTCGGCTGGCCATGAAGTGTATACTTGTACACTATTAGTATAAATCTAGTTTTCACTTTTACTCCCCTCCCTCCCCCCTTCTCTCCTGAATTGTGGCCTGCGCAGATTTTATTATCGGTTTCACTGTAGTTTTTTCTATATACTCGTTCTCTCGTCTCCTTCGTGCTTGCCTCGTATGTATACAGTGGGCGTTTTTGTTTTCTGATAGTTTTTTATCTCCTTTTTTTACTCGCCTCTCTCTCTCTCACACACACACACACTCCTCCCTCGCCACACTGCGCCTTCGGCAATCCCCCTCCCCTCCCGTCCCCCCCTCATCATACCCAGTCCCCCCTTAACCACCCACGCACACGTGTTCTATCCAGCCTTCTTGGAGAAAAAGGGAACACAATTGAACCCCGGTCAACAAGAATTACAACCGACTTTTGTATAAACGCGGCGCATCTCTCTCGTAGTTGGCGTGAACAGAAATGGTATCTCTGGAGAAGGCGAAGGGGGGACGTTAAAGAAGATGGAGAGGAGGAGGAGGAGGAGGAAAATTTATAATTAAGCGCGAAGAATTTCCAACGCATATGCCATCATTAAACACACGCTGCTCGACAACCGAAAATTGTTTTCTTTACCTAAATTGCGGCTGTTGTGTCCCTTTCTTCCTTCCCGCCCCCCTTCCCCACCCCCGCACCATTAATTTCATCACCACATTATTCAACTCCATCGGTTTTTTTCTTCCTCTAGGAAGCTTGTGATATCATAAACATGAGCCAAAATAATCTCGTAATTTCATACTGACTGCGATTAATTAAGAATTTTAATAGTATGCTAAAATATGTTGTTTTTTTTGCTCCGAAACTCGTAGAGCATTTGTTTTTAATTGCTGCGTTGTGTCAGGTTGTGGACGATCCCGTAAAAATGTTTTCGAGGAGTTAGGTTAGGTTGACCCCAGCGATTGTTGCCCAATTAATTTTTGAACCTTTTTTTTATGGACCGCCCATTAATTTCATTGAGCTCTCTGTCAGGGTGCTGGGCGTTTTCCAGTGAGGTGGGCGCGAATGGCCATCCTGTAAACTTTTTTCCCCACTAAACGTTTACCTTCCTGATAACCCGCGTCTTCTTGTGCTGACAATTCATTGGACAAAGGCTGCCACGGAAAGGCTGGGCTTAAATTTTTTTTAAAAAGCCGTGTTAGGAGGTTCACCTGTGTTTCCGCGTCAGTGAAATCGAGAAATTTGGCTCGTTTAGGCGGTGGTCTCAGGGAGATGTAACGGCCAAGGTCCGGGACACCGCCCCGATTTATTGCAGTGGGGGTATACGCTCATACGTACATATACATGTAATGAATACCATGAGCGAAATTCAGGGCTCGAACGCTTCTTCGTGAGACCTGAAATTAAATCGACTATATTATTAATAGGAATTAAAAATTATTCCCCCGATAAATTGGCACGCTACATCAAGTTAACGACCCGCACTATTATTGTTTATTTGGCAAGCGACCGGTTACCAAAAAATACATTTAAATTAGCTTTTAAAAGTAGAACGATGTTTCAAGTTTCTCGGATTGATGGCGTTTGTGTGCTCTTGAATGCGGCATTGGGTCTGAGGTAAAATCTACACGAATCACCGGCTCAGTCAGCACCCGAGGCGACGAAAATGAGAACCCCCCCACCCCGAACGTTGGCGAACCTCGAAGACCGGGTCAGAGGTTACGCCGAGGCCTGAAGATGGAAAGCACGCGAGGGGTTGTTGATGGGTGACGAGGAGGAGTAGTAGGTTGAAGAAAAACGGACTCTCTCGATAGAAAGAAAGTGGGGTGGGGTGTTTGGGGTGCTCGGGGGAGGGGGAGGTTAGCTCAGAGAGGATATATATGTTCTATAGGGTGGTGCAAGGAGATGAGAACGGCTAGATCGCAGATCCGTGTAACCTTATTTCCTTGTCGACCGCCGGACAAGATGATATCGATCTATTTTTAGACTTTTAGGCTGCGTTCATGCATCTATATACTCAATCAGCGCCAGTGTCGGTCACGACGAGAACTAAGAGAGACGTGTAAGAAACATTTTCGGTGGACTGTTACGTGACTCGACGTCACCAATCTCAGAGGCAGTTTGGTTTTTTTTCTCTTTGGTGTGTGGCTGGTGTTCCAAGCTGACATTCGAGCTCCGACCTTTTACCTCGCGTTTCTATTTTTCTTCCTCTCGCTTCCCCGCACCATTTCACACCCCTCCCTTCCGATTCCCCCCTATATATCCCACTTCTAACCCTCGTTTCTGCCATCCAGGTCTCCGGTTTCATCTCATCCCCCCTCCCACCTGTGCCCCATGTCTTTCCCCTCCTAGACCCGAAACAGCTCGACTAGATATTTTCGGTCTGGCACGAAATTTTACCCGATTGCGTCAGATTGGGATCGCACCAGTCGTGAGTGACGTTACGAAAAACCATTTCTGGAATACATTTTTCTTGCATCTTTGCGGGGGGATATATTTGAAATTGATGCCTTTCTCGACGACAGCGTCTTTGCATAGTCTCGAAAGCGTACATGTAATTATGGCGGAAGACGGTGGTGCTAATTGAGCTCAAATTAGAAGTGTACAGCTGAAAATGGCAAAGGTGTCGGACCAGGAGTCGATGGGGATCTAACCCACCTGATCTTGTGTTGTAATGCACATTTTCGGTTAACATGTTACCAAAATTGTAATCGAAAACACATTCACCTAATTCGCGGTTCTCCGCCTACTCTTTCTTCATTTTCTCCTCACGAAATCTCCCAACTCACGAAACTTGTTAATGAAATTTATTTCTTCGACATTGGCCAACATCGGGCAAGCAACAACATGAGCTGATGTTTTGGGGGCGTAATTTGAAATGCTGAGCTAGGCCGACCTGTTCGAAGTGGCACAGTTATAATTCTGGCAATTACTTCTCCCCCGTAGAACCATCAAACATGTAAGCACACGCAGGTGGACAAGAAAACTGGGCAATAACAATAGGTCTTAGCAGCTTGTAATTATTTGTGGCCCACACAAAAACCACGTCCAGAGTTGTTCCTAAGGCGTGGGTTTTTATAGGGAAATGCGAGTGGCAAGTGGGCAGTATAGATGTTGCTAGCAACCGGCAACCCGCAGATTCGCGATAGATGGCGCTGGTATTTGAAATACTGTTGCCAGGACATACGAAAAACAGTTTCAACGGTTCTCGAAAACATGACCTTCCCATGTACCGAAGATCAAAGTGCCAAGTTTTGTCTTTTCTAAACAAAAAAAAAATGCATTACGCCCAATTTACGAGGAAAATTGAACAATGGCCATGCATGGGAGGTGGCAAAATTTATCCATATATGGTATTGTCGGAAGATCGCAAATACTTAGAAACCTGATTAGAGGCCTTCGAGATAAGAAAATGTGAGTGCGCGCGGCTAATCATTGGAAAGAAGTTTCGAGTGGGGTTTAGTGGGCCCCTCGAAATTAAAACCCAATTACGGCGCACGCCTTCTATACGGGAAAATTACTCATATCGGTCGGACTATCTATTCGAATAAGATGAAAGTCAAAATCTTGTCAAACAAAAATTGCGCAATCTACTTTTCAGTCTTATGTGGAACAACAACAGCTGAGGCTGTGAGTTTGCATCCATTTTTACCTCCCATCCCTTCCAAGTCACTCGTACAAGGGGCGCTAGATGGCAGCACCTTGGTAATATCCTTGTCACACTGATGACCTTCTGAGGTTGCTTGAGAGATTTCAATTGTCGTTAAAATTTTATGAAAGCTGGCTTTCGAGATCGCAGGCTCTATCTTCAAGTTCAGATCACGTGCTCGAATTTCTGAAAAGTCCAACGCGACCTCTTCAGCACAATCTTCAAGTTCAGATCACGTGCTCGAATGTTCTGAAAAGTACAACGCGACCTCTTCAGCACATTCGAAATCGTTAAGCACAGTTGAGTTTAATCGAGTTTATACCACTAGCGCCATCTGCCTATCTCTCGTTGACAGTCGTTCAAACACGTCGAAAATACTCTCGTAAATACTCTCGTTACACACTATAATACTTGATACATGATACTCATTAAAAATGAGTGAATTTCCATTAGAGAATGCACAATAATTTTGGTTTTATTTTGCTATTTCATTAATTAAAAAGGGGGCAGAACCGTATTTTTCATTAAAAAAAATTAGAATTTCCTCACCTGCGCGAATGTAAATTAAATCGAATCCTGGATCAGCGTCGCTTGTTGAACTATTCCCCACCTGTGAATTCTTGCGTGGAGGTGTGATTGTTATCCCCAGGCTGTAAGGTTTATTATTTTTGGCTCACCAGCTAACCGGTCCTTTGATTTGCATCCCGGTTCTGAATAACAACAACACACATTAGGCTAATATAGAGAATATAAAAAAAAACAACACACTATAAATAATTATGGATGGCGACTGAAAGAGGTACTTCGAAATAGAGCTCAGAAGAGGATACTTGTCTCGTCACACATTATACAATGAGCATGCACCCAATATCAAAACAGCCACATCACTGACCGCTAGTCCGACCTCTGACAGAAAGGATCTATCTGTTACATTTCTTTGGCGGCTGCCAGACTGATGATGGCCAGATTCCGCCGCGCGTCTTAAGAAAACACGATTCGCCAGTTTATTTGCACGTGCACGACGGTGTCGCCACCTATATAATTTTCTTCCAGCACGAAAATTACCATAATTAATCTCGTTTTTACATGTACATGCAGGAGGGGGGTGGGAGAGAATATATGTAACAACTGATGAGGGGGATCCTGACGTCTGAGTGGCCGCCGGCGATCGTTACTGCGAAACGTTCATTAATTCTGGGCTCTGTGTTGTGAGAGGAAAAATCATTCCATTGTTTTTTGACTTCGTC
Organism: Mycogona germanica; assembly: GCA_034698785.1. Lineage (NCBI taxonomy): Eukaryota > Metazoa > Arthropoda > Diplopoda > Chordeumatida > Chordeumatidae > Mycogona > Mycogona germanica. Next base: position 8,064 of record JAQGBY010005593.1, on the reverse strand, counting down.
TTCGTCTGAGAAACGATTTCAACGCGCACTTAAGAGCAAGTTGCTGACAGGAGAGCGAGCGAGAGAGAGAGCGAGGTTCCTGCGCAAAATTAAATCCGCTTATCCAACCTCCCCCCAAATCTGCCTCAATCCGGCTTAAGTGTACAATTCTTGCTTAACCGTTTTATACAGAAATATTTTGAGATATTTGTTAAGGAGGTGCACCAGCGTGTTCGCCCTTGCATCGTACGAGCCGTGATTTTACTTCTACTCCGAAAAAAGGCGGGTAAAGGAATTTCTCTCGCCCGAAAAATTTCGAAGGTGTCGGCCGGAATCGAAACCGCGATCACGGAACACGAACGTGTCTGATTGCTAAGATTCTCGAACCAGTCAATAAGACACACGAAAATAAATATCCCTGATACTATTATTGCTTTGGAGATGACGAAAGTATATGTGTGGGTGTGCAAATTGTGATTTGCAGCGTAAACATTAAATTGCGTTTTATTAACAACCACTTTATTCATTTATTTATTTGCAGATTACGTTCGCCGAAGCATCGTACTTTTTTCTCCCCCGAGCAACCACAGCCAACCGATCCGAGACTCGAACCCAGAGCGTCGTCACAATTCAACTCCCCACTTTCAAGATTCCCTGGGCAAGTCGGATGGAGACAACGTCAGCGTTCGATCGGCAAAGAAAATACGTCATATTTATGAACAGCGATCAGAAAGAATATCGGCACAGTCACCTGACAGCGTACAATTTAATGCCGGTATTAATTAGCGTTATGCCACCTTTCACAATTTGGATCTCTCTAGCAATCATTTGCTATTATCTCTCTCGTCAGTGAATTGTCTTCGATTTTTGAAGATCTGTAGAACGGAATCGTACCAACACAAAAATGTGTCTCCGCAAAAATGACACGTTCCAACATCCACTTTGCAAATTAAATTTTTTTAAATCCATAATTCTTAATTCTTAAGCCTTGACTAGACATCTTGATATTGGGAACTAATTATTGGATTTCTTGAGTGCTTTTTATATTTAGATATTGCTTCTGTTGGGAATTTTCTTTTAAAGTGAACTCCAATCTATAATTATTCTTTTTAGAATATTTCTAAAAACAATTAAAAAAATACATGTCGTTTATATTTGAGTCGTATTTTCTAAGGCCACTACGTAAACTCATTTGAGGAGGGACCTCTATTCTCGAGTACTTCTTTTCTTATATTATTTTCTGAAATTATATGCCAATTTGTAAATGTATATACTAAATGGATTCAAATTTAAATTTAAAGCAAAATGAAGTCGAATCCGGAAGTAAATGAGATGTGTAACGTTTGACATCAACTCGCGATTCGCAGAAGTGGTTTTTATTTTTAACGAATATGTCGCGTCACGTACATGAAGCTACTATCTATTTCAGTTTGAACTATTCAATACACCCCACCCCATTGAGCACGAAACTATGGATGAATATCTAGGCGAAGTTTCGTCCGACTCATTCATTCAAAATGTAATAATTCATCTTCACAACTGTTTATCTATTCAGCCGATCTCGTTGAAGCAAAAGAGCCCCAACAGTTAATCGATCTCAGACGATCACTCACGCAATGATCTCACATGCTGTTTAACAACGGTTGCATTTAACTTCTCTCTTCGGTTTCTTTTAATCAATCCGACAGTCCAACACATGTAAGGTGGGGTTTAAAGTCTGAGGAGCAACCAAACCCACTGAAGATTTATTTTTTCCTCCATCCCTCCCTGCCCCCACCACCATCACTTGATCTCCGAAACACAAATCATCTGTACGCTACCAAAGATACTACGTGTACAATTAATTCCATTCACACAGTGATCTCATTCAAAACGCTTGCGAGTCTCATAATAACGTGACGTCACCTGGGTTCGTCCAACCCTAAACCGACAAAGGTACAATCTTTCATTTATGTATATGTATACACAGCTAAACGGGAGAAAAACCTTCCTGATCTCCTCCTCATCCAAGACCACACACACATACACATAAAGCAATTTCCTCTTATATTCATAAAATCAAATTTTTAAAAACTATATATTTTCATTGTTGCTATTCGCCCCAGTTTTTTAAATTCTTGCGTCGAACCGAATTCGACGTTACTGATCTCAATCAATGTGGAATGGGTACATATGGTCGCATCTATGAGGTTAAACCTCGACACTTGTCGTTAAGAGTTTCGTTATTAACTTCCTAATAGATAAAACAAAGGCACAGATTCAAAATCACAATTACCATATTAAAAAAAATGTACAGTAGACATTTACTGAATTGAAATTGACATATATGAAGTCAGTGTGGTACTTGCTTTTCCTATATCACAATTATGGATCTCTCGATTTGAAGTTTTTCTTTGATTTTTTATTCAATTGTTCTGCTGGACTTCACCAAGACAGGCTCCGAAAAACAAACGCTGTCATCTCTTTAAAAGAAAATAAACATCACAATCTCTCTATCTTATGATCTCATATTACGAGCACGACATTATTTTTCAATAAAATATTTTTTTTGTTTTGTTCAGCTTTTCGCCGCAACGTAAAGTAACTAGATCTCTGTATTTTTTTCCATTGCCGTATTAATTCACCGTGTAATTTTGGTCATTGTTGTTGATGATGCGTTATTGGTCGAGGCGATGAAACTATTTATAACTATGTTACTAACAAACAATTTATTCGTGGGAAGGTAGTGGGAATGAGGAATATTCTTATTCAACGGTAATTACCATTGCAACCTTGATTTCGAAAGATGTATATGCTTGTTAACAAGAACATTTTAATATGTGAAATATTGGTCCATTTGCACCACAAAACGACAAAAATTCTACAACGCAAACAACGTGATTTGAATTTCTGCATATTTTGAAATTGAGGTGCAACAACAGGTCGCAGTTTGCACAAAAAGTTAAATTATTTGTTGAAACAGTTGCAATCAAAAATTAAATGAATTTTTATTTTGTAATCAACTCATCCCATAATTTCTTATTTTTAAATTATTCAAGGTACGTGACCCCCTTAACAAAACTACTCTTTGTTATAAAAGTTCAATTTATGTTGCTTGGCTTTATTCAAGATTTTTCGCATGTGGTTTTGAAAACCATACATTTTAGGTACTACTGTAGCATGCAGCTTCTATTGGTTGAAGTCTTTAAGACTGGGATTTATTTTAAGATGTTATTGTACAAACAGAAATAGTGTTATACTGAAGTTAGCAAGGTTATAGCTATTAAATATTAATATATATATATATAAACAGTATATGCGATAAGATAATGCATCATTGGTTTTTAGTTGAAAGTGCGTTATCTTTTTATGTACACATGTAAACTTTTGTATTGTAATATTTTGTAAAAATGAAATGTTATGATTTTAATCTAATTGATTTAAGGACTGCATAGGGGTATATATATATACATTGTACAAATATACAGGACGAATATCTTATAAGTTTTACTTGACTAAACAAACACGTAAAATAATTATAAATGAGGTGACGGTGAAGCAGCTTTGATGAAATTTGTCATCTTATATGATTTAGCAATATTTTCTTGTGTGAGCATACGCAATATCGCGGTGTATTTTATTCGAATATTGCGCAACTCAAACTAATTTTTATCACAAAGGACGTAAAATATATTGTATAAATTTAGCCACTCTTATCTGTTATACGGGCTAGCAGGCAGATTGCTGGATTAGTTATTATTCTGGAAAGTATTTGCCTTAATTAGAACCTGACTTCGAATATGAATCTGAATGAAACAATTCATGCTGCCAAAATGAACGTTTACTAGTAACTTAAGTTTAGAGACAATAGTTTAAAAAAATTACAAAGTACTACTTTTAAAATACATTAACCGGTGATTATGAATAAATGACGAACGGGTTAGGGTTCGTCAAAAAACAAAAAGGTTGATTTGGGGTTTAGATTTCACCGAATCGCTCTAAACCCAGTAAACGTAATTTGATTGTTGTCTATTCAAATTTTGCGAGTATTTTCAAGCAAATCTTAAATTTATTATACGTATGTTATATTCAATGCTTGTCATGTTATTATGCTTAAAGTCATATATATTCTATCCCAATGCGATGAGGATTTGCAATTTAGCCCTCGCAATTTAACACTCGCTTGAGTATTAGATTGTAATTGTTAGAATTTAATAGATTGTAAACCTGAAATGACGTAAACCTGACTTGATGATAGTCATTTAAAAAAAATGACGAATCAATAAAACAAATTTCCAAAAAGCGGCGCCTTCTGAAAAAATAAAAATTTATGGTATATTATTTTCATTGATTTTAACGACCAATCAGATTTAATCAGTGAAGTGCAATTTAGTTTGAATAATCGCTGGAGGAAAAATGTAGTGCAACCTGAATAACGCCAACGGGGGATGGTATTGTGGATTTTCTCGTAAATTGTATTGATCTCTTGTATATCTTTTGAATTGTACAACCGGATGTTTTATTAATGACAGAAATGTAGCGTATTTCTTTCGCCAAAAATAAAAATTGTTAAAATCGCAATAAATGTGTGATTTTGTTCGTGATTTAGTCACAAAAAGAAGAAAAAAGTGAGATGACAAATAGACTAAAATTTCATAAATTTTTAGTTTTTTAGATATAACTTTTGTCAAAATGTGTTTTTTATAACTCGAGTGCCCATCTTATCATCTACCACAAACAAAATAAAATATTCATAAAATGGGGATTGTGCCCGGGACAGACCCGACGGAAAAGACGAACGCTACAGATAAGACGATGACAATCTTCTTCCCATGTTGTGGCGGATTTAAGGGACATACCTGTATCTGCCTGCACGTAACTACTATTAAAATAAAATATGACGAAAGATTCTTTTTATGAGGAAGAATGAGTTAATTTTAATTAAGGTACCAAACTGAAACGTCCAGCAGCAAATCTTATCAGCACGGGTGCAGCTATCCACGAAACGTCCTCGAATGGTATATATCCAAATTCTGAAGTAGTAGTATTTAGTAGTAGAATCTCATCTTTTTTCGAAAGGAAATGGGAAAAAAATCAGTCAATTCCATCTTAAAGATGGCGTCAAAAAATAAATCAGAAACGGAAGCCCGGTTGAAAGTCGCGGGCAAGTCATCTTGTGACATAATACCAACGTGCTGCGCTATAGGTACAAGCAAGAGCGTCATTGTTAACGTGTGGCTTTCAGGTTTCAAAAACCCTCGAAGACTCGCTGCAGCTCCGCATGGCGTTTGCATGATGGTTGTGGATTGTGGCGCCACGCGCGGAGCTTTATGATACCTTCTCGTTGGGATCGTTCACGATAAACGTTGCAACAAAACGTTAGCAGTGATTGCCAAGGTTCAGGGGTAGAAAACTGCGATTTCCCCAAGGGTGGAGGAAATTCGTATCTTCGGTTTTTTTCGGTATATTTCGGTTGCGAAAACAAATTTGACTAATTTCACACAGATGATTTCAGCAACCTGATGCGTATCTGCTTTTTATTAACTTTGTGGACAAGCTAACCTCACTCAATCAGAGCGTGCGCTTGAATATTCGATGACCACATATGTATTTTCATTGACTTGAAAGAACAATTTAAAATGCTCTTCAATTTATTTGAACTGTCCAAAAAAACGAAATTGAATTATGAACTGAAATTAATACGCAGCTGAATTTAATATTTCTATTTTTTACTTTTGGCAATATCTCGAACAAAAATGTTAAACTTATTTCGGTCACAACGCCAATTCGGGAAGCAAAAATTGGCACCGCTTTCTCTCAAGCGCATCAAACGGGGACGAGATTCGTACAAATAATTCGGTTTACTTTTGTTCTGTTTGTCCTTGAGAGTAAAATTTACGAGGAAATCGGAAACAGTTATTCATCCTTTGTTGTGCAAATTGAAAATGCACGAGTTACACTCTTTACTCCCACGATTCGAATGGAACCACGAAATAATACATGTCTACTATCGACAGAAGAAAAACAGTCATATGAGCTAATGGGGATAATAGCATACGTTGCAAACTGCAACTGCTTCTAACAACGGACGCAATATATTCCCCCCTAAACCTTTTCACCAATTCTGGGGAATTGTACATTTGATACCGACTATCGATTCACATCTAGCGTAAACAATGTGTGGGCACCGTCATATCAGGGGCACCTGTTGAGTGCAGATAATTCGAATTTCTGTCCAGCTATGGAACTTTGTGCCAACATTCTCACCCGAACTGAGTTTCATATGTGCTAATGCTGAAATATCGCGATCGTAGTTTCCAGTGCACTCAATTCGGGGAATCGATTAAGTCGCGAAGAATTGACAAGAACTAACCGGACAATGGATCGTAGTTCACGGTATATGCACTCTTGCATTATTCCTGGTACGAACCGTTCAATGAATTGGCATATATTAGTTCCCCTGGAAAACAAAATGAAAGACTGTTTTGATGTCAGCTTGGCGCTGGACGGTTCTCACGGCCACCTTTGGCAAGAGGTGCGCCCTGGTCGGAGGTCTGAATATTCCGCCCTTCCACCAAAATCCTCTTGCTGGTGGTATTTTGTTGTCATGACGTCAACTATCGTTGAATCGATAAGAAGTAATTTGTTTAAATGCTGTACTGGCATTGGCTTTTAGTATCAGTTAATTGTGATGCTATTGTCCATCAATTCATCTTCTATTCGACAAGCAAACAGCAAACTATCGATAGCCCAATGGTGGTCTGGACAGTCGCCCATCTTTTTCCCCTTGAAAGACGATCGCCGGCGGGTCCTCATGGTCCTCATGAGCGACAGAGTCAATCAGCTGTTAGTTGAACAGAGTTTGGTTCATGAAATATCAGCTACGGCGCATTACAGACGGCAACGTGTGTGAATAATCCGCCCTCTGGCTCTTGTTAATATCATGTATTTATTATGCACGGACCTAGTTTTAGAAGGTAGTCTCGTGGAAGCAATAAAAAGAGGGGAATTGCATGTTCCTCGAAGCGATCCCAATGACCATGTCCTCGGCGCAAAATTAATCACGGGATTGCGGACCGGGTCAGATGTAAAACGAAAATACACACGAGAACGGATGAGAATTTATTATAAAGTGATAATATGACCAACGAGACCATCAATTCGTAAGCTGGTGAGTATATACTATATGCACATGTATTCATATTTATGAAGAGTCCAGGAACATTTTCTGACACTTGGAGAACAGTTTCCAGTGATGACAACATGTTATGATGACTTGATAACTAATTCATGGGTCTCATTTTAATCTGGAGCGAAAATGTTTGTCTGAGAAACAGGATGTGAAAGGATTATTCTAGATTTGTCAGATATTTTTTATGTTAGGTATAGTCCAAGACATTACAGTCAGGTCTCGTCGACGTCTAGGTAATTTCTTAGGCAGTCATTTTCTTATCGGTTATCGTCTTGAATCCATTTGGTTAGATGCCGTACGGTCGTATTTGCCTAACGGTTCAGCTTTATGTACAAAGTGTGTCAGTCACAGAAGTGGAAAATTTGCTTTTTTGTCAACCAGAGATTGATTCCAATTTCGAAAACATAGTCCAGATGGTCCAAAACTCCCAAACCCCAGTTTCATCGCGTTCAAAAGGAAACAGATTCGCTGAAGAATCCCAACTTCTTTTGGCGAACCCATTCCAGACGCTCTTCAAAAGAGGAATCGATTTACCAGTGGCTGTTGAGATTTTTTGATCGATTTCGTCATCGAACACAGATCGTCCCAACGACAACAACTCTGTCGTCAAAGATTTTTTCCCCCTTTACCATCGATGGTACGCGTGTACGTTTGACAATGGATTTATTGTTGCTGTCTATTTTGATACGTCAAGTTTGGACAACATTTGGAACAAGTTTAAACGGATAACGGTTCGCGGTTAACGGATGGAATCTCAGCGCCGCCAAGAAGTGACGATCGAACAATGGCTAACACTACAATGCGGGTGACAACCGTGGAGGTGGGTGTAACAAAACATAAGATGATTTCTTTGAGACGAGAGAAACCGTGGTTGACACCTTACTCGTATTTCGGGTAAACAAATGCGCAACTTT
>JAQGBY010005592.1:0-14426 GCA_034698785.1 Mycogona germanica | reverse complement strand
CAAATACTGAAATTGGGGACTCTGAGGCGACCAGAAATCGAAGTGGATTCCTCAACTTGATATTTCAGTCAAACTCAGGACGAAAATGCACTTTTCCCTCAATACCATCGATTGAGCGGAATTGTGGATTGTGCGCATGCGCACATGACGTCATTTGATGTTGAGAATCAAATTTGAAAGACCAAAATGCACAGCTGGAAAAAGTTCGATCCGTATATTCTTCTAATTTCCGTGTAATTTCATTGAATCGTTCAGTTTCGATAGCTCAGTGGTTGAATTATAAACAAAATTGATCGGATCATAATTCACTATCGATGATCAACATACAATCGATAGTATCGATAGTATCGCCCAACTTGTTTTTATTTAACGCTTTACTAAGCGAAAACGAATGAAAACTCTTCGTATTTTCAAATGGTAGAACAGTGCTATTAACACCATTAAACTATTTAAATACAATCGCCTACAATCAAGCTGACGATTGATGGACTGATTTGATACTGACCGTGTAATTGTCTACTGTTGTCGTGTAGACGCCGTGTAATCGCCACTTTTTCACCCTCCCTGCGTATTAAATAGTTCCCGAGAATTGAATGAAATATGCTCAGAATGTTTGGAATCGGTGGTGTCGGCGTTCCGTGTCTCGAGCACAAACAGATTGACGTTGGCAGCTGACCGGGGGCAAGTGGAGGAAGCGTGGCATGATAATGTCCATACCCGGTATAACCCCTATTTTCATTGAATTTCCGCCCCCACCCCCGCGTATAGCCATCTAAAAACAAGCCCCTTAGTACCACCACCACCACCACCCCCTCCGCTCACCTTCAACCCCTCCACCCCCGACACCATCCCTGTCTTCCTCTTCGATAAAGCTTTTCTGTTTCCGCCACTCTCTCTCTCTCTCCTTCTCTCCAAGGGCTCGCTTCGAAAGATACGCGTGCAGGATGTGCCGTATAAATTAGCATACGTTTATTCCAGCACACCCTGTACAATGGTTCGCGCAACGTCGTTCTGCCGAACAGAGTTAATTGCATCTGTGTGGATCAACACAACTGTCATCCTGACATCCTGAGTTCAATTTTATTGGCTCGGTTGCGTCTGGAATCGCATTGGAGTAGTCACGCACTGCTCCGGAGCTAATGCTGTTGCCAACATCGGAGTTGGTCAGGGGCAGCAACGCGAAATTCTACATGGCGTTAAAATATGCCGATTTATTTGTTGCCATTTCAGTCCCACGTCGAAAACAGGGAAGAGGTCCCGGGGCAGTCGAAACAATCCAATCTGGTGACTCCAGAGGTTAATGGACCTTTGCGGAACAGGAGTTTTTATTTTGCTAATATTTCTATTTTGGGTCGCGTTAAGAAAGCCCCAACCTCCAGAACATTGTTGATCGTAAAATAAAATCTTGCTGCGTTCAACTGAAATCGACTATCGATTCCCAACAGGTCTTCAATCTGACCGGTGTATTGTGTGATTGCCTGGCATCGAGGGCAGCAGGTACTGAATCGCCCGCCAACAGAGGACAGCACCTGCCAGATCCAATCCCTCTTTCGAGACCTCTTTTTTTCGTCGTACGTTTGACATCAGTGATTCTCGCCCGAGATAGTGACGTCAGCACTTGTCACGCACGAGAAAAGTCAACTAAGAGAGGCGTCACTTGTGGGAAAGTCTAAATTATAAACCGACAAAAGTAAGAACCGTCGAAGATGTAAACGACAACGACGAGAAAGGTCAAAGATAGAAGCGCCACAAATTGAAAACAGTTTTGAGAAACACCAGAGATGAAAAGCGTCAATGATAAATTCTCCACTTTCAGAAAACGTCAAAAGATGAAAGCGTCACGGATTAAAAACTACAGTTAAAGAAAAAATCAAAGGTAAACACACAATTTGAGAACACTCAACATGTTGTCTGAGACACTTTGAAAATTTGTCGCTTTTTACCCATGATGGGCCTTTCGTCATCAGAGACGCTACACATCTTTTGGGCATTCTCATCTACACTGCAAAAAGTCCAATCTTATAATTAAGATATCAGTTTACTTAAATTTCGAAAAATTATCTTTTGAGAAATGTTTTTATCTTGTCAGACAATTCTCATTTTATGAGAAAATGTTGTCTCACATTCATCATGTGTGCTTCTTAATTTGAAAATGAGTCATTGTTTTTAAGAGATCGAAAATTGTCTTACAGTTTCGGAAAATAAGAGTGTTTGGTGAATTTAGCTAATTTGTTGTCTAAAACGATTCTTTGACTCAGAATATATTGCACAATCAGAATATATTGCACAAGGTCATCAAATTACTGGTGCCACACTTCAAAGGTCTTTCAGCTATACGGGTCGCGTTGCCTAAATGGAGAGAATTGATTTTGTGACAATTGTCTCAATAATATAGGAGAATTTTTATTTTGAGACAACATTTTGTGTCACAAAAGTAAAAGAATTTTCATTTAATACAATTTATTTATCTTAGTTTCTCTACACAACTCAAAAGAGAAATATTGATCTTAAATCTAAGATATATTTTTTTGCAGTGTGTGTCGCGTCTTGACGTCCCAGGTTGTTAGCTTTCTTGTACTTGACGTGGTCCAGCGGCCATATTTTCTTTTTTCAACCAAGGGTGGGAGGGTCACCTGAACTTATCGTTTTTTTACTCGGATGTTTGAGATGTTTGAGGACCAACAAAAGCCTCCGCCCTGGCTCCTGGCTCCTGGCTCCAGCAGACGGAATCAAAAGAAAATGTCTGTCGTGAGAGTTTATGTGTGTGACGCCTCGAGACATTCTTGGCGTTGGTTTGGAGAAGAGCTACTTGAAAACGAGAGGTTTCGTTTTAAAATCGAAAGTGTCCCGGAGGCGATGGGGAAGGAGGAGGGTGGGGTGAGGTGGAAACTGAGAGAACGAAATAAATTCAAAGAATACATTATACGAGTAGGACTGCAAAACAAACACGATTTTGGTTTTTAGGAAAATCGGAAAAACGTATTTGGAGGAGGGGGAGAAAAAAATAAGAGCTCGAGGCAAGGAAGACATAGTTTCGAATTTTTTCTCAATACCATCCCCAGCTCACTGCTTAAAAACAAAATTCAAATTTGAAACATTTTCCTGTCAAAAAATGAGATAAAACCTTTCCGGGGGAAGAAAATTTTCTGCTGCTTTCTTGATTTTGTCGGTGTGATTCGAGAGCTCACGAACGGAGTAACACAGCGTTATGAAATTTACACCGTACACGGTGAACGCAGCTTAAATAAAATGGTGCGGAAGCACGCCGAACGCAGCTTAGTACAGGTTTTTGTGTTGTTGCGTTCTTGAGATATGAGCTTAATAATAAATAAACAGTAGGTCGCAGGTTACAATTGCGAGTGGAGAGAGATTCAGACATGTGTCGCCATCTACCGGACTTTACACTGTAAACGGTGAACGCAACTTTGTTCAGGTTTTTGTGTTGTTGCGTTCTTGAGATATGAGTTTAATAATAAACAGAGGGTCGCAGGTTACAATTGCGAGTAGGGCGAGATTCAGACATGTGTCGCCATCTACCGGAATTTAGGAAGGACTGAGAGGCGGGGAGTTTGAATGAGGTTGTAGTTGAAGGTAAAAGAAGAATGTGGCTAATGACGTCACAAGAGCAAAGACGTTTGTAAACTTTTGGACTACCGAAACCCGAGGTTGTGTGTTGATGTCTTTGTCTCATGAACAATTCAAACCATCCGACATTTATTTCTGAAGAGTCATCCCTGGCGACTCGATTCAAGTTGCCTCGTTTTGCAGTGTAGGTCGCGAAATCAATTACCCGTGAATAATTCATTAGTGGGAATTTAACAGCGGCAAACTGGAAGATGCTAATACAAAGTGAGGTAATTTTGAGAAAATGAGGTAATTTCGAATTCAAAACAACCACATTTGTCGTTAATCTCAGTTCTGCTACGACGATGATTGGTTCAGTGGTCCGCGCCGTGTCGTCACGACAACACTGTGTGCACGGCCTCCACGCGTGATAGTTAAAGACGCCCTCTGGTGGCGTTCCGCCTAATCAGTTAATTACCGCCGTAATTCTAATTAAATCGATGATCGGACATCTAAGGCTGTGGTCGAAGCGACACTGACGGGTGGCAATGCAGTTGGTGATGCCAAATGATGAGTGGAGCGCCATCTAGAGTTTAAGCGCAGGGTCTATCCAACCTGCGATGTGTGACGTGGCGGGTCCGGATTGATTTATTCTCTCACTCGGGCAGTTTTAGTGTCTCGAGGATCTAGTCGTGTCGTCCGTTATCAGTAAAAGCCATTCGACTTGAATATTCATATTTTTCGACGTTTCGAATCTTTATTTCGATCGCAACTTGTTTGGACAGTGTCGGGGTCGAACACAATCACGCGTCATAACTGGGGACCGGGATTTTAGGTCTTTTTCACTTGGATTTCTCAGCTTGGGTGTAATCCTAATTGTATTGGCCAGGGGCCACATTTTGGTCTTTCAAATTTGATTGTCAACATCAAATGACGTCATGTGCGCATGCGCACAACCCACAATTCCGCTCAATCGATGGTTTTGAGGGAAAAGTGCAGTTTCGTCATGAGTTTGACTGAAATATCAAGTTGAAGAATCAACTTCGATTTATGGTCGCCTCCGAGTCCCCAATTTCAGTATTTGAGAATCACTGCGCCCACGAAAAAAGCACAATGATGATTCAGCTGTTTCACTCAAATACAATTGGACTAATATTTGCAAAAATCACATTCACTTACCTCGCTAAACTCAATCAGAATCCATAAAACTCACAATTCTACTACATTTATTTACAAATAATTGGAACTATTTTTTTGGTGGATTACGACGGAGTCTGCGACTGTGCGTGGGCAGTCAATGAGATTTTAGAACATATTGAAAAGTAGAATCCAATTGCATTTCACTATAATTGGCATTACACAAGATGGCCGCACCCATCATGGTATCTAGCATTTATTGCAATATTGTTGGTTTTTATGCAAAAGCGCTTTTAAAAAGGGTCGCACAAAACCTCGATATTACCAGAAATCGCCGAATCGATCATAAAATCGACATAATCGAGTGGCTCGATATTATCAATGCAGATGATAATCATTTTAAGAATTTAAGGTCAAATTCAGAAATTGATCCTCAATTTGTTGATGACCAAAATAAGGATTTCAGCAATTCTCACTTCCGAACGTGATTTTCTCAAAAGTTGCTCGGAAAATGATTATGAGATTGACGAAAATACGGCCTCGGGTATGCTTGAGCAGGGTGCGTTTAGACATTGAACAGAATCGGCTCGTCCTTGCTTCGACAAGAAATGACTAAACGCGCTCGAATAACAATCCGCCATCTCAACTACGCACGAGAATTTGAAACACGTGCTGGAGAGGGTGCGTTGCACTTGTAAATAGGATTCGACCACGCCATCTGTATCGCTCGCGATGGACACGATCTCAAAAGAACGATTTGCCCCAATCTCAAATACAATTAAAATTTCTCGAGTACTTTCAAGAATGCTGACCGTGTAACCGAGCATGTTAGACACAATTTGGCATTTTTGAGAACCCAAAAATCCGGTTTCCTGTCACAACAGTGTGCTCTCGAGGGAAGAGTTTTTTAATTTCATTTTTATCTTTTCAATTTGACACTCGCCACGGACATTTTTTTTCTCCATTACCTGTTGTTGTTTGGTTTAGCGAGATCCGTTAAACGATTTTTAAGTCGTTGGCGAGTAGAATGTCGTCTTTAACATGGACAAGATTTTAATGCGTTTCTTTTCTTATTTTTTTCTAGTGCTAGGGGAGGGGAGGGAGGCATCCCAGAATCCCTTAGCGCAAACCGTGTCTCGGGTAAGAGGGGGTCTAAAAAAAACCCTCGCAAAAGTATAAATGAGAAAATTATGCGCCGGAAAACCGACAGCTGGTTTTGGCGAATGACTGATTGTTAGTCAGATGAAGACCATTAAAGAAGAATTTTTTCTTCGTCTTCAGCGTCTCGTCGTTGATCGAGTCTTGGTTGCAGCTACCTGTTGGTTCACTCCCAAGACGATCATCTTTTTTTCTGACACCAATTTGTGGCTATTCGGTCGACATTCGGATTCCCAACGCGACCAAATAAAATCAAACCGATTAATCCGAATTATTGACAGCTTTGCAATGAGATGCAATGAGAGATTTAATTCAGAATTTCAAACGCAACCAAATAAATTCAATTGACCTCGTGCTTAATCCGAATTGTTGACAGCATTGAAACGAGAGATTTAATTCAGAATTTAAACGCGATCAAATAAAATCAATCCGATTAATCCGAATTATTGACAGCGTTGCAACGAGATGCAATGACAAATTTAATTCAGAATTTCAAACGCAACCAAATAAAATCAATTGACCTCCTCGTGATTAATTCGAATTGTTGACAACGTTGCAACGAGAGATTTAATTTTGAATTTCAAACGCGACCAAATAAAAAATCAAAAGACCACTTTGTGCCGAAATCCGAATTAATCCGAATTGTTGACAACAAGATGCAACGAGAGATTTAATTCAGAATTTCAAACGCGACCAAATAAAATCAATAGCATCTTTGTTTTTAATCCAAATTCATCAGACATCGGTTAACAATGAGATATTTAATTCAGACTTGTGACGAATTGAAATTTATTTTTTTATTTAATTTCTTGAGAGAGTTTTGAGAATAACAATATCTCTTTTTAATAGGTTGGTGTGGGTGGGTGCGTTGGTGATTGAAGTTGGTCTCACACTCGTCATCAGAGTCTCCGGTTTCCAGTTTCGAGTTTCTCGTTTGCCAGGATGTGTGGTTCACATATACAGTGTGCTCTGCCCTCACGGACGAGGTTTTCTGAAATGTGAGCAAGTCCTTCGACCGCTCTTCTTGTGCCTAGGCGCCTGCCCATCCTCGGACACTTTCCTCCTCCCTTCCTCCTCCTACTCCTCATCTTCCTCCTGGGACAAGTGGACCGCATGCTGATGTGTTTATTCTGCGTGATTGATGGGCCCTGTGTTTGCCTCCGCCAGCGCTAGGTGTCGTCGTCGACGCCCGGAGCTCTGGTCGACCCCCAACGAATAGCCGATGGACGAGCGTTCTGCGGGAACGGATCAAACTACTGGCCACGGACTCGGCAATTCCTTATCTTAAGGAATTCCTTAAGCAAATATTTTGATTTTCACGTTTTGCACAGTTCAATTTCCTTCCTCCTATAAGGATGGCATCCTTAAATTATTTCTTCATCTCATCAGCTTTCAAGAAACCTGAGTCTTAAGCTTAGTTAGCAGTTCTCTTAAATTGCAATACCATATTTAAGATATGTGGAGCGACGAACTGGAACTGTAGAGATAAAAGTTTTGTTAATTTTTTTTAAATAATTATCACTTTATTTTTATCTGATTTTCCTGTCAAAAAGACCAGAGTTGGGTAAGTTTGTTTTGATAAGAAACTCATTCCAGTTCCTTCATTAAAAAGAGAAACGGATACGTTCCTTAATTCCTTTATAGAAAATGCAACGGATACGTTCCTTAGTTCTTTTTTTTAGAAAATGCAACGGATACGTTCCTCCATTCCATTCAAAAGGAATAGTTTCCAGGAATGTTAACTTTTTCCAACCGTTTCTTCATAAAAAGAGTTACGGAGATTTCCTCTGTTCCTTTATAGAAAACGGACAAGATCCATCTTTCCTTTCAAAAGGAAAGCTTTTCAGGAACGGGAACTTTTCGTCCCGTTCCTGTTCACTCCTGTAAAAAAAACGTAACATGTTAAAATGCTGGTCATTTCTTTCATCAAATCTTCCTAAACAATTTAGCAATAATTTTTCGACACTTGAAAAAAATTCCCGGTCTAATTATATTTAGTAATTCGGACTAGTTCGATGACGTCACGGTCGCAGTCTGTTTCCCTGGTCCTCGTGGCCTGATTGGTTGACGTAGAACTGTCCCGGATGATGACGCAGGCGTACGTGGTCCGGCCACATTCCCCCATTGACATTCGACCAGCGTCCACCAACTTACATGACCGCACACACACACAGACGCTGGGGTTTCGCCCGCAGGTGGCGCTGGCGTCGGAAGACGTTTACCTGGAGCACGCGTACGAGGGTCTCCCGACGTCTTCAAGAAATTCGTATTTGTTTGATCGACATATGATTTTTTGTTCTTGGCGCTGCACACTCTTGAGCGTGACGTCGATCAAAGTGCGCCATATTTTTTTGGTAATGGCGGCCAATTTAGAAATCAGAGACCGAGTAAATAGAACGATGAGGGAATAGGGGTCGATTCAATCGCGAGAGGCGGAGCGGGAAAAGGCGGGAAAATAATCTATTAATTTGTCGTTCACGCCTACAAAATTTATTCCTTTTATAGAGTTGGAATTTATTGATCGACACGTTCGAACGACTCGACAGAAAATTAGAAATTGGCAATTTACCTCGATCGTTCGTGAATTATGGAATACGCTGGTAGATTTTCGACTTTTAGAAAATACAATACAACTTCAACTGATGGCTGCCATTTTTTCTGTGGATTGAGGATTTTAAAAGCTCCGAAACAAAATGGCTACTTTTTCGAACGTCCATGACACACGGATAAATCGGAATTGTGTTTGAGAGTTTTAGATTAGGGCAAATGGGCTTTCGAGCTCGCAGACGTTTTCCTGAAATACAGATCGAGTGGCCGAATGGTGTTGAAAAATGAACGCACCCTTCTCCAGCGCGTGTTATGAAATTCACGTGCGCATCTGAGGCGGGCGAATTGCCATTCGATAGCGAGCAGTACGCTCTTGTCCTAGCACGGACTCGCCTCTCTTATTTCAAAGTCTAATCGCGCCCCTTACTAACACTTGTTTGCGTTACTGAAATGTGTGAATTGTTGTTCGAGAACGAGAAGTACTTTCTTGTTCGACCACAGAATCTCATTATTGTTCCATGTCTGAACGCACCCTGCGCAAGATTGGATTTTAGTCTGTTTATGGAAACCGTGGCGGGGAATGCTGCCTGTTTATGTGAGCCGACCCCGCGAATCAATTTAATAATATCGGGCATCATCCCGCAGCAGCTGCAAATTTCCCATCAGAAAATTCCTCCGTCGGGCCGAGAGCGATTTAAACGGCGCCCCAAAATTGTTATTTAACCTTCGCTCGATTTTGTTTATGCGGAAATGGTGTTTTTTGTGTGTGTATGAGGTCGTCCGTGGATGGATAAATTATGAAGAGCAAGGTGGTCTAGAGAAAATAGCAAACAGGTGGGAAATATTTTTAAAAAAAATCCCTCGTCGTGATTGACAGCGCTAGACCTGGCTTCAGAAATGAGAATCTGGAAACACGCGAGATTAGTCTGAAAGGGGAAGATTTTTCGGAGCTATTTTTATGCCGTGTACTCGTACATTAAATACCCTGAAATCGCGATCGATTTTGTGCTGGGAAACGTGAGTTTCACGCAAGGCTCAATATTCAAAAGATTTTGTCCGATTCTCCAACGCGCGCAGTCTGGAGTAAAATATCGACACCCGCAACAAAAATTTGAATTGCGTATATGTGGGCAAACTGTCATTCGAGATAGCAGGCGCTTTTCTAAAATGCAGATCGCGTGACCGAACATAATTAAAAGTTGAACGCACCTCTCTCCGCATCACATTAAAAAATTATAATCCACCTGTCACAATGGCACGCATCTTAATCCCGCTTGAACAGGGCGCGTTGAGCAATGAGCAAAATATCGGTCAGTCCGTTGAGAAATAAATTACATCTCGATCTTGAATTGCAGTACGCCCATCTCAAATGTTCTCTTGAATTACAAACACGTGCTGGTTGAGGGCGCGTCGAATTTTCAATCCCGTATTCTTGGTCTGTCAAGCACATTAGACTGACGTTCGTTCACAGGTTAGGGTTCAATTCTACAACTTAATCGCGACGAATCCGTTACCATCACGTTCGGTGGCTGATAGAGAGGGTCTCGTTCCGTGATCATCTGGTTCGATTCCCGACTGAGATTTTCGAATTTTTTGGGGCGGGAGAAATTCCTACGCACGCGTCGTTCGAATTCGTCGTTGTACGAAAGCCGAGAACTGGCACCACCCCGCTATCTCTCACGTGCGACTCCGCCGCGCGATCGCAGCGCTACCCGGCGGAAAGATTTGGGTGGGCGCGAAGCGAGCCGCGCCTTTCGTCTCCTCGCTCATTCGTTTTGTGCGAGTGACGTGTGTACGTGTGCGCGCGGTGCGTGTGTCCTGACTGCGGCTACCCGCTCTTATTTTTGACGGTCTCACTCTCAGAGAAAACCCCGAGGAATCGCAACTCTCATGCCGCGGCGTGCGACCAAAGTTTTCGCCGGTCTCATTCACGGATCGTCCGGTCAATAACTTCCGAAGAAAAACCCCCAAACTCCACTCAATTTCTGAGTGCGCAAAAAAGTTTTCGAACCGGAAGACGCACTTTCGTGTTGTGATATGGTAGTTCCTGGACTTACCAGTGTCTAGAGGGAATTCGTGAACCGGAAATCGGGTCTTCAGGCGGCGACGGAACCCCTCGAGAATCTGGGGCCCTTAATACGGTGGACCTTGGATATTTCACTGTTGCCGATTTAGCCGTGGTGGTGGTGAACCGGAAGTTATCTCGTCGTGAACCGGAAGTTCTGTGTGACGACTCCGAGGAATGATTTTTTCTGTGTGGTAAGCAAAGTTCTATTCCTAACTTTGTTGAGTGTTTGTGTAAGGATGTTGGTAACGAGTCAAGGGCCCTTAAGGGGGGTCCAAACTGTGTCCTGTTGCGGAAGTTGAGGACCCAGTCTGAAAGGACCATTTGATAAATGTCAATTCGATTCAGTGCTGAAGTATAATTATCGACACCAGAGTCCGTGAAGACATTTATTTCTAGAAGAAAGGCGTTGTTCTGTGACAAACTTAAGACTTCAATGAAGTGAACTTTGAAATGGGGATTTGTACTCGGGAGCCACATTATGGTCTGTCAAATTTGATTCTCAAAATCAAATTACGTCATCTGCGCATGCGCACAATCCCCAATTTCACTCATTCGGTTTTGTGCGCATGCGCAAATGACGTAATTTGATTTTGAGAATCAAAATCAAATCCTGGCACTCCTGGAACTTCTTTTTTAATACAACTGTTCAGAGCTCAATGGAAATGTCATTTTTACGTTTGGAGAACATTCGCGTACCAGAGTTTTAAATTTCCTGCATTTCAGCCCAAACAAATTAACAATTCCTCTGAGTTTCTTTTTATGCTGTAATTTTAAAAGAGATATCAAGAGTTGATCGCTTCGACGAGTTCGGCAGTTTTACGCTCGAGATCGAATCAAAAACCGGAAAACCTATTTAATGACTTCATTATGTGCCGTGGGGATTTTTTGTTCCATTTTTTCTGTTTTTGAAAAAGATAATTTGGTCAAGTTTACATGCGTGACTGATGTGCATTATTATCCCGCTCCGATTTCCTCGTTTAACCGTGGCGCGAATATCTTATTTTCTCCCTTCCTTCCTTCCTTACTCAGTTTAAACTCCAGATAAGTAGGCTATAAATATACGTTTGACCTCTCTCTCTCTCGTCCCGACCCCTCCCTCCTTTCACCTCCTTCATTAATCTCTTAGGGCTTTTCCAGATAGCTCAGAGAATCTCGTTTATGGCAGTGACGACCGGAAGTTG
Organism: Mycogona germanica; assembly: GCA_034698785.1. Classification (NCBI taxonomy): domain Eukaryota; kingdom Metazoa; phylum Arthropoda; class Diplopoda; order Chordeumatida; family Chordeumatidae; genus Mycogona; species Mycogona germanica. Next base: position 2,771 of record JAQGBY010005592.1, on the reverse strand, counting down.
TCGAATTTTAAATTGGCAACAAATGTGGGCAGTCGATCTCGCTTGGTCAATCAACAAAAATATTGTTTTGGGTTGTGTGTGTTAAGCGAGGGGTCAGACCGGGTCATTCTTTTATTTGTTGGTATTAGTCCTAGTCCACAAGGATAGTTTGTGGAGATATCGTGATTACTGGGTTCAAATCCCGGTTGGTGGCGAGAGAAATTCCTGTTCTTCCCTTCACACTACTTCCTATGCCTCGGGAATGAGAGTATCGAACAGGTGGTGACGTCATTGTAGCCCCGGTCGAGTGTCACTGAGGTCACACTCAGCTGAGAAAAGAGGTCTCGAATTGATGTATCTCTGAGTGAGAGGGGGGGGATCGGATGTGGCAGGTGCTGCCCTCTAGTTGGCGGACGATTGTTGTCCCGTGTTGCCCATCGTGATATCCAACCTTTTTGGACAAGCCCTTAACTCTTCACCTCTTTTTTGCAACCGACCCCCGAAAAAAATGTCGTCCGATGCTCGGCACGAAGACCTCTCATCGCATCCTGACGATGTGATTAGTGTTTGGCCTTGATTTCTCGCGAAGAAGTTTCTCTCCGCCCCGAGTTTACAGACTATAGGCCGACCCCCCTTTCATCCTTCACCCTTCCCCTCCCACAATCCCCAAATATATGCGCGGCGGACCCATGCACAATGTGGCGCTGAATCACAACACACCCTGATCCAATTAATGACGAGCGAGGGCGCGTTGGCGAATAACAAAATCCGATTAAGTCCGCGCCGCTTTCAAGGTGGCGAGTGCTTTTTCCTGTCTCGCCTCTCATTCGATAACACGATTCACCCGAATTGTCAGTTGGCGAAAAAGTCACCTCAACTATGGTGTTTCTCCCTAACATCTCAATCGGAGAAGACGCCATTTTTATAGCCCAATTTACCTCGATAGGGTCTCGCCTCATTCAATGACTCGATTCACCCGAATTTGTCAGTTGCCAAAAAGTCACCTCAACGACCTTTTCTTACCCCAACACCCATGTCTCAACTTCCTCAACCCAGTTTGACTCGATGGATCATTTTAGCGTCGAACTCCATCCGAGAAGACGCCATTTTTATAGCCCAATTTATCCCGAATAGGGTCTGTCCACGTTTAACTCCACAGAAATGTCATCCAGTTTGAGACCAGACATGGCCATCACCAAAACAAAATGACATTTTCCGTGGGTAGCCTGAAACACGGAATTGATGAACTTCTGGTCAATTAACCAAATGAAGTTTTAAGTATCCCACTCGAATCTGCTCCTTCGCTCTCCCGTCGATCCAACCCCAAAAATGGGGGTTGGGGGTTCGGGTTAAATGGCTTTTTAAATGTTCCGGCCGAACTAATCCGCAATCAAGATTCGAGCCGCGAGCTCTCTCGCAAATAGCGCCATTACTGTGACGCTATATGCAAATTAGGCTGCATTGGAGGGGGTGGAATGGGGGGAGACCACCCGGTCTTTTGTGTGTACATTGCCGCATTTATCCATCTAATTATGAGGGTGCGCCGAATTGGGCATCGAGGTCCCAAAAGTATTGGCGAATTTTCAACGAACTTGGGAAAGCCCCTTGACGAAAAACAAAAGGTGAAACAGTTTCCCGCCATTTCTGATGACGCGGCCTGAGGCGACCTCCACCGGAAACGGAAGTACATCGACCTGAGAAATGTTTACGAATATAACTTCTGTACTCTAGCACTTCCTAATCTCTTTTGTCGGGGTCCCAAACGGGAGTTTTGTTTTCGCGACGCGACCAAAAGCTGGATAGAAAAAGTTCCTGGTGAGATCCACAAGTGTCAAAGGAATTTTTTTAAGTTTCCTTCATCGTCTTGAGCTACACTTTTAAAGAATCTCGCACAATTTGGTTTCTGATATCTTACGTCTGGCAGAGAGATCTACATGTATTAGTGTTTGTGGGGTTAGAGGTGGGGGGAGCGTCGTGAATTTAGGTAACAATGCGATTTGGCCCATGATGGGTGGGGTGTGTCCCTGGGTTGAGGTTGACGAGGGGTTAAAGGGAAGAGACTCGGCAGTGAGACGCGAACCTAATTGAATTTTCGTGTTTGTAGCGCCGTAATCGAATTACTCCTTTGCGCCGTGTGACATACTCCTGGGGGGTCTAGGGGGAGGAAGTGGGGAGTGGTGGGTGGTTGAGGGGGTTGTCTGACGTGTGCGGAGGGTGTGGGATGGGTGAGAAGGCGTTTCCCCCACGACTATATTTACATGCATGAGGTTTCGAATTTCTAGTCCCAATGTGGAAATGCAGACGGTCCGATTTCAATGAACCCCCTTATTCATTTTTGGTGCGACTCCTGGGGGGGGGGGAGTGCGGTTGGACATCACCACCCGAGGGACGAACGTTTAATTCTCGGAAACTTAAATGAAAACGGGTGATGTTTATTTGATTTGGTGAGGAAGTCTGGTCTTGGTGAAAATTTGTGCCGAGATTCTCGGTCAGGATTAGGATCTGAGGTCGCGTTTATGACTTAACAAGACCCGGCTTTGCCTGGGTTTACAGTAACCACCAATGAAATAAAAAATTAATTGTTTAAAGTTACAGGAGATTTTACGTTTGAACGATGACACGGGATAAACGCACACGTTAAATGTGAAGTATTTAAAAATTTGGATTTTTAATCGTTTGACAATTGTTATGTTAAATTGACAAAGAATCATTTATAAAATATCTATTTGATTATTTTATGTTTTTTAATATTATTTTATTTTATTTTTATATTGAAAATATTATTCCGGTAA
>JAQGBY010005591.1:0-14427 GCA_034698785.1 Mycogona germanica | reverse complement strand
TTTTTGTAGGCGGACTGCAAATTTTAATTTCGAAATATCTACTCGGGAGAGCACTATGCAACCAACCCAACCCTAGTGACTTGCGCAACGACGATATTCGAACGTCTGATAAGATCTAGTTCTCTGCACTCTTTGATTTAATTTCATTTGACGGATCTGGCAAGAATTCGAGTTCCTATCAGTTGTCAACTTACTCTGCACGTTACCGAAATTTTAATTAACTCCATATAGGAATCGTGATTCACGAAATATGAAATATACATTACATGAATTCGTTTAGAAGGTCTTGCGTGATATATGGGACAACGTTCGTGTCTGTTTTCATGGAAACATGTCATCTAATAGCTTGAATGCGTAGACTAAGCTTGTGAATCATAATTACCTGAATATATACCGTATGCGGGTGACCATGTAGTTCTTTGGAATTATCATTCTGATATGAGTTATAAAAATCATTGGCGCTTCCAAACAGTTTTTGTAAATATTAAATGAGCTTTTTAATTTTATTTTAGATCAGCATGGTGGGTAATACTAATAGTTTACACTATCATCTAATCTATAATATTCAATTTCGTTTAGCTGTTCGTAAGTAAGCGCTAAGGCGGACAGCTTGAAAAAATAATTAAAAAAATAGGACAAACTTTCAGGATTAGATTTGAAGAACTGGTTTAATCTGCGTCGTTGATTTTCACAGGAGCAAAACAAAATTGCTTTTCTCTTAATTTAATTTGGTGTACCCTCTTCTCGTATGGACATATGATTAGCGCCAAATACAATATTCACTGGTTTATAAACAAGCTCGAAATAATATTTGAAAATACAAATAACATGCGCAGGCGTTGTTGAAGACATTATAATATTTTGCATATAAACGTGATATCAGATTGTGTAAAGCATCGTACCTTGTATTACAAACTCGTAAGCTAAAGCTGCCATTCAGCGCCACATTAACACCAGTATTCTCGCGGTTAGAAGTACGTACGAACGGATGTATAACCCTTTCGCTAAATAGGGGATGGGTGACTAAAAAAAGTCGATGTTTCTTGATGGCAAAAACACTATATGCCATGAACTTCCACGTTAGCAGACACAATTTTCGCCACGGCACAAACTAATGGAAATATTAAGAGGCCAGGCTGTGTTTTGGTGGCTAAAAAAAGACTATAAACTGTGAGATGAAAAGCTTAATAAAATGCATTTGGAGATTGATAAAACTGCACTCGCCACATTTACGACATTTTTTTTCACCTTTCATTTTAGAATTTGCCTTTATGCTGTGATCACAATAAAGCGATTCCCAGAAGCTGTGGCAAATATGCAAATTGAGACAATTTAAAAAATAAAATACTGGTTTAAAAAAAAAGTCGATATGTTGCCTCTTCCAAGTATCTATCTCGTTTGGATAAAAGTCTAGTAAATTAACGCTTGAAAAATCCATATTATGACTAATATATTATTGCATTCTGTATTCAATTTGCGGTTAAGTTGTTTTTGAAATGTTGTAATTTAATGAACCTGATAAATTCGTTGGAAAGGCAAAATAAATTTTCGCTTTTTGGCCAACGTTCGGTTCAAATATGAATATCATGTAACAACAGTCGGAAGGTTTTCTTAAAAATACAGCGTCGTTTCCAAAATAAGTTTAAATGATATTTTTCCACCCTCCAAAAGCGAGTCCAACCAATGTAGATTTGAAATAGAAAAATGCCATTCTCGTTATTGAAATGACATCGTATAAATTGCCTTTTAAAGTCTTGCTAGTGTGCCTTAATTGCGTTTCTACGAATTGTTCTTTTTCGATTGAAACACAATTAAGGCACTCTAGCAAGATTTTAAAAGGCAATTTATAAGATACTAAAATTTATTGTTAGAAAAGAAGAAAAAGAGCTTCGAAGAAAACGCCGCGAAATAAATTCCAAGTATAGATAATCCTTGAACCGTTTGGAAAACATAATTTGCGATAGAAGCACTTTGCCTAAAATGAATACTTAATTACGCACTTTCTTTGTACATTTGGTAATTTATAGTTAACGATTTGAAAAGATCTTTTGAACCACTGGCGTTTCCGGGAAATGTTGATCTAAGCTCAATTTAATTACGGTGAATTATTATTTTCCAATTAGCGTGCGTTTATCTTAGTAGCGCGCAAACAAATGCGCGATAGGCGAGAGAAACCCGAAAAATTTGATTTTAATCACGGCGAAGTAGTGCGTTTCCGAGTATTTGCGTATTGTTTATATTCAAATAAGTTTGATGGAACTGTAATTTTTAACCGATTTTTGGAATTTGTTGAAGGCGCCAACGGGGTATACTGTTTGGTCACACTGTTAGTGACAGTGTCGCCGCCGCGTTTACGAATCTAGGCCATCCGCGACTCGCTTCGAGGCCTCCTCGCATTCAAACTTATTAGCTTGTCACGCTCCATGTGCGAATTCTAATTGAACTCACTGGGAGGTGAGCTGGTCAGAGCTTTTGGACTAACTCACGTGGATGTGATGTTTACCAACGTGGCAGTTGATAATTAACAAATTGCGAGTGCAAAATTAGTTTTGCGTCTGCGAGATGCGTCCGTCTTTCTAACCGACAGCCGACTGCCACATCAAATTTAACGAAATCGCTGAACGAGTTTGTTGACTTCTGTACGAGAAGTTTGACACAACTCCTCTGTAATTACAGTAGAATATACTTGTATTGCTGTATAACATTATCAGTAAATCCTATTAATCTACTTTATTTTATTTGATTTAATTTTGTGATTTGCGGTTCATTTCAAAATTGTATTTGACTACAAGTTTTGAAACGATTTCTCTGATTATAATAATATCTGTTTCCGTTACAAAAAGAATAAATGTATCCATATTCTCAAATACAAAGTAATATTGGTGTCTCAATTACAAGATAATTAATTGTATAAACAAGATCAAATATACATAGTTTTTCTAAATTATATGGAAACATTTTCATAAGAATGTTCAATGAACTCAAAAAATGTTGGAAGTCAGCGAAAAATTAAAAATAAAAGTTGTTTATCTTTACAGAATTTATTTTTTTAATCCGGCGAGCTCCATAAAAATACAACAAAATAAAAAGCTGTACGAGACAGTTTTTCTACAACAGAAGTTAATTATACAAAAAACTACCCTCATACAGAAGAAATGAGATAATATAAAAACAAAATAATTGTAGTGGTGACTGCACCGGTTTCCGAGAAAATTTGAAACTTAAAAAACAAAATACGATTCTCTGAAACCGATTCAGTCACAACTACAGTCTTCTATTTTTTATATTATCAAATGTTTTCTGTTTAAGAGTAATTTTTTATTTAATTAACTAATTAAGTGCCTAAGCACCATGAGGGGGACGTAAAGCCTGTAGTGCGGTTGACTACAGTTGATTGGAAGCAACAACAACAACAACAACAACTTATGAATAAAAAGCTGTACGAGATGTAATCTCGTACAGCTTTTTATTTTGTTGTTTTTTATGGAGTTCACCGGATTATGAAAATAAATTTTGTAAAGATAAACAACTCTTCTATTTAATTTTTATTAAATTTAACCAGCAACCTCGTCACCGAATTTGTTCTCGTCCCGGGTTACAGTCTTTATTATTATGTAATGTTCAATTAACTTTGGTTCATGGCCAGTCCAGCCTGTCCTGATTTACGAACATCGGTTTATTTGCAGCAGTTAATACCCGAGTGGCGCCACAACCTGCGCACTCGCACCCGGAGTTTTGTGCCGGGTGCAATTCACATACACAGGTGAAAGGAAACTCAACGTCATTATGCGAGACCAACAGCAGTGGCGCTGAGGATGCGCGGACCTTCTCGGCGGAGCGAGCTGGGTCAGGCAAACAGACATTATTTTTTATGACTCGCTGGTGGCCATGGAAATAAAAATGCGAGTCTCGACTATATAGCGGGCAAAAATGATGGCCGCCGCCGCCGCCGTCGCGGCTCCGGCCCCGGCCCAAGCACACGAAACACACATTCGTCTTTCCCCCTATACATGCAAACCTCAACGGCGTTTGGCTGTGGCTGGTTTCTGTCCAGGAAAGGTCACCAGATTGTAGCAACGCGAGGTAGTAGCATTCCCATAAAGTTTAATGTCAACGGCATATGCGTCATGGAGGCCGGGCACGTGCAAAGTTTAAGTAAAACATCTTGGTTGCTCTTCCTAGATGTTTATCAGATATCAACATCTGGTGGAGTGTCTTACATGTGGGCGAACTGTAATGCAACCGTGTAATTCAGGAACTTCCAAAAAATTATATCAACAGTTAAATGGATCTTTCCCGAAAACATACTTTACAAAAGAAATCCACAAAACCTTTATAAGAATTACGTTTGCCATATTCCTTCAGTTCTTGCCAGTCTCTGTCCTGAAATAAAAAACTGAATGATTCACAACGCTGATTTCTTGACTATATTTTATTACATTTCTACAAAACAGCTATCCATCAAGGAAAAGGAAATACCCATTTTTATAAATTGTTCAGTGGAACTTTCGGTAAAGCAGAAACCATTCGTATTGATAATTTTGTGGTTGTCCCTTGCTGAATCGGTTCGACCTGGACAGGGACAACCTTATGCGAAACAAACAAGCCATAAAGATGAAGGTGGATGCTTTTTTGCGGACATTGCTCTCTCTCTGCTCTTCTATTATGATGTTGTCACCAATATCGCTTTGATCCGGAGGTTGTTGATGTTCACTAACGCTACTGATACCGTTCGGATCTAAACGAATGCAACACTTGGAATATAATTCGAACGTCTTATCCACAGTTTGTGTTGCGGTGAAGTAAAATTTGTAGGCGTGAGGAAAAGCAGCATTTTTCGGACGCATTTTTTTTAACGAACAACATTAGTCACATATTTTTTACCTTTTTAATTACGGGTCTCAGTAGGATATACCCATGCCACAGTTCGACGGTTCTCGGCTAACTATACCCGATGTCCCTGACCCCAGCGCAACAGTAGCTCTATAGAGTCGTCCAGTGAAAATCCAATCCGCCTACGCCACTCCTGATTGGAAGACAGTCTGTTCCCAGTCTCGATTAAAATGACCCTGCAGGTCGACGGCGACGAGTCGCCAATTAATTACGTCGCCGCCATCTATATGAACCACGAATGTTGGTAGGCGGGATTCACTGGTGGAGAAGGGGGGGGAGTAGACGATTGTTGTGTGTAAAATGCGGAATACCATTTTACCGTCAGCAGATCAATCTAATTTAGTCAAAAATGAGACACGTACCTTGATATCGGGGAATTATATAATCATTAATAGTGCATTATTTAAAGAAGCAGACAGCAGACTAAATAATTTAAATTCAACTAAGCATGAATTGGACTTTCAGACATGCACAAGTATTTTGATAATATTTTCAAATTTATATTCTCAGATGTTTTTTTAGATCAAGTTTTTCGTCATTGATCATAGATCTAATACAGGTATTCATTAGCATTGTGATTATTATTTTCATTGTCAGAACAGATCTTCCCTGCAGCATTAAACATGTACAAGCATGGCTGAAAATCTTAGCCGAGTTGTGCACTCTTTCACGGCATATTGTTCTCTGTTATTCGATTTTGGCAAATGAAAAACAATGCCATAAATATTAATTAGGAATCTAGAATTGGGCACTGGTTATTTGGCACTCACAGTCGTACTACACAGTCGGGGCTACATGGTCTCTCCATCCCCGCCATAAAACAACTAACATCAATTCGACGTTGCCATCCAGTGCCAATGTGAAAAGCGCCTTGAAGATGGCGCCTCCTCAGTGTAATCTCTGAATTCGTACGACTGGCTGAAAGCAATGAGAATTACCATGCCGACCGTGTACGACGTACACCGGTATATATTGGGAATGTATCGCGGTTTTGCTCGATAGCTGGCCTATTAGACGCGGTTGAGCGATAACGACATCGTTTACCTTGAAGAGACTTTTCTAAATTGGCAACTTTTTTAATTGCAACTTGCGTTGGCCGGGTGACCCGGGCGTCTCTACATCCTCCCGGGACCCAGTGCGTTGAATCAAACATCGGTTAGGTATTTGTACGGAAATTATTGGGAAGCTCGTCAGATCCACTTCACATGGTCGCCTGAATGTTGTCCATATGATGCCCGACTACCTCAACAGGTACAATGCCCTATCTTCTGATTAATGCAGTCCGATGAGACGAAGTGAATACGGGCGTGGTGACACTGTTCATTTAATTATGAGATGTTTTCTCGAAAAGTTGATGCTGAAAATATTTTAGACCATGGTCGGTGAGTTCGGTTGGATCTCTCGGGTCTCGGGGAGGTGGTGGACGGTTTTGGTTAGATGAGAGGCAAAGTTTGGGTTCCGTCGCATTGCTGATTGTCGGAGCACCGGCAGCGATTGCTTAGTTGGCGTTGCGGGTGGATGAACCGTGTCCTAAGGCCACGTTCCATAAAAGGTCTCTGTGCTTGAGTCTTGACATTTGAGTGACGATTAAAGCCTTCTCGTCGAAATCACCGTTAGAAAATTATACCTGACATATATGCTGTGGGTAGGCTAACTGATTCGTCAGTTCCAGTCAGATGATTCTATTTTTATTTCTGACTTCCTCGACAATGATGCGAACTGATGCGACACAAATCAGTTATTGATTACGAAATCAGCTAATTGAAATAAAAAGATATCGCTTAAAATGAGGTTTTCGATTTTGGGGTTGTGTGAAAAAATAACCTACTGTACTAGCTGTTCGATTTCTGCTAGAACGTTTTAAATGCAGTGTTTGTCGGTGTCAAAGTAACTGAAATTTTGCGACATTTATCTCAATGATCATCGTTACGCCCTGAGGGTTACGTCGACCGACATAAGCCGCGCTCGTGCCCAACGGAAGTTAAATCAAATGTATCCTCGATGGTTCCTCGAAGTTCTTAATGAAAATGCGCAACCGAAAAGCCTCTAGGAAATGTCGCGCTTGTAATCCGTTATGGAACACGCGGCTTTTGGTCGCCTACCAGAAGAAAAAAACAAGGCGGGAAACTCGTCACGGATCCGCTTTCATCGGCAGGTTTTATTTTTTTTCTTCTGTGTGTCTTCCCCGTCCCCATCCTCCCTTATTTGATGCTCTTGGCATATACAGGGAGCGCTCTCTATCGGCTTTTATACGGAAATAAATTTCACTTCGCCAAGTAATTACTGAGGAGATGAAATTACCGTTGCTCGTCTTACTTAACGCTGACGCTTTACCGTATCAGTATACGACACTGTACGGTTTGCCCGAGAGTGGGGTTGATGTACAGAGGCGACGCTATTTGTACGAGTATATATATATATATACTGTGTACAGTTACCTGTATATTGACTCGTGTATAGTTTTGTGGAAACGGCTCAGAGTTCTTTTAATTCGCCCCTCGTTGTGCATTACACGGTGGCTTTGCACCCGAAACTCACATGTAAATACCGCCAACGAAAGAGAGTGTACCAGAGAGTGAGCCTATCGATTGGTGGAATAACGTCGAAGTTTATTGAGCGTCACACATTGCATTACACGGTCGATGCATTTTTACATTGTTGGCGATTAGATTTTCTTATATCATTTCGTGCGACCCGACATTCGAGGCCTCACCTTCTCCTACGTAGCCTCCTCGGACCTCTCCACACGCTTTCAGATCGTCTAGTTGTCATGTGATCTTATCCCGGGGTTGATAAGGTGGTGGTCAGGGTTTGATTTAACTGTCTCCGTCGCGGATTACCTGTCGACAACTTCCGACAAGGTAATGAAACATTTCGGGAGATGTGAGAATTAATTGTTTAGATAATTTCTCGCTGGATGGAGACCCTGGAATGTGGCTGATCTCAGGAGGGTTTCGTTTCATGGGAAAGCTGATTAAGATCATTGCTACCATCGTGCGTTATCCGAAGCCCTGGTATTTTCATAATCTAGCATGCTGCATTTCGTCGTTCTTTTTTATTTGTGTATCATGACATTAGTAGCCATTAACGATCCTGTTTATAACCGTTTTTTCTCTCTTAATTTATCTTTCAGGTAAGGACGCTATGCTTGACGTGGTGGCGTGTTTTTTCTTCGTGTGTACCTATTAGTAACATTTCCGGTTTAACCATATCGAAAAACTATTTCCTGTTTTTTGCAAGGTAAGGATTTATTCGAATTTGTTTTCAATTATTTATAAGTGGTACTTGTAAAAGGCGGTCTAGCGGCAAATGGATTGGCAAACTAAACCAAAGTTGCGTTGACGTTGTGTGACGCGCGTACGCAGATTTGTGAAACCCAGTGTTTGCATTTATATTTAGGCGGACTTGATTCGTTATATGGCGCTGGCAAGGGTTATCTGGGTTCTCTAATCCGCCTAGGGGACAAGCATGTTGCTAATTAGCTTGTTGCAGTATTGGGTTGGGGGCTGGCCAATGCCCTCGGGATAGAAGCAAGCCAGGCCGTAGACAAGTAGCAATTACGATACAATTGCGACCATAAATCACGAGCCCGGGAGCCTCAAAACTTTGATTGGATTTACAACTTATTGTTTTGTCGCTCGGTGGCGAGATGAGTGACGTTCACCGAAATTGTAAATGAACATGTTGGCACTCATTGAGGCACTTGTCACGATTTATTTTTATAGTTTCGAATAATTAATCATTAAAGTCTTCTTTGCACATAATGGTGTAATGAACCTACAGCTGCAAATGCAATTGATAAGCTAATTTAGAACAGTGCTGTTACACACACAAACGTACGAGTAAATACGTTTTGCAACAGCAATTATTCACAAGCTTATATATTTTTTCATTGTGTTTACGATGCATGGCAGTCGACATTTTCTCAGCCAAATAGATTAAGTTGCAAAACTTTTGTCATCGTGTGTATGCAGTGACGATCTGAGTGACTGCGTAACTTCTGCACAATGGTTTTTTCCCACCTTCTTCTTCTTAGTCTGCAACTATCCTTCACCACCCGAACTGAAGACAAATAATAAATCCAAAAAATAGGTTCATTAATAATGGCAAAAAAGTGGCCCAGATGATTTAATTGAGTCGGGAGTGGCGTAATGAAAAGAATGAAGTGAAAGAGAGAGAGAGTGAGAAAGAGTAAGGGGGGACACGTGTGATTAACGAGGCAATTCCAACGAGGAAAAATTGCTTCTTTGTCCCCGCCTCTGCCGACAGGCAGGAGACGAATTAAAGCCATTAATTATTTGGAAATCTGCAATTATTCTACTGTGTTCTTGGCGGGAACCAAAGTCCTGGTGCGACAAAGTTGAGGTACCTCGGGTACCACTCGATTCAGTAATGCGAGGAATTTTTCTGAATCACCTGGCGGTGAAAGATGGAAGCGCACGTTCGACTTGAATGTTTACCACAAAACTGAAACTCACTCCTATCAATCTTATACCATTCAGGAATGACACAAATACTCGTCCTCGTCCGGCCAATGTGAGTTGTAAGAAGATGAGTGCCGAGTGGAAGAATTATTTAAATTTTCTTCTACCTGTGTCAGGAATATCATTGGCAATAAAATTATAATGGATGAAATTGGGCATTTTCCGCTAAACGCTGATTATTTCTGATAAAATAATTTCATTTGATTGATTAGTTCAAGCGAGTACGTCTCGTCGTAGCCCAGTCAGTATTGCGCCAGACTGTGAATCGGCAGTCCAGGGTTCGATTCCCGGCGCGGGCTCTCGATAATGTCGATCCCGGGGTACTGGATGCGTCCTTCGTATAGTGCTGTAGCACCAAGAGGGGTACAGAAACGTCTGTAGTGATTAAAAAAAAACTTTTGATTCCACCACCACTCGCGCTGCAATCTTTAGGTCTTGACGCCAACTCATATCGTAGTCTCGTATTTTTCCTTCTTTAAATTTGTTCGTTGCATACCGCTTATGTGGTGCCATCAATCGTTCATTGTCACGCCGTTCCAGCCGCTACGCCAAACATTTTCTTGTCGCCAAGACAAACTGAAATTTTGAAAAATGTCACGCTGGCATCAGGGCTAATGTGCTATCGGAAGTGACCGCCGTGGCCCGATTCGTGATGGTCTTTAGAAAGCTGTTTGTCGTGACAGAAATGTGTTTTTATTCACGCTGTGCCAAACAACAATGCTCCCTCCATTTGTCCTTCGACATATTTATGCCACAACGTTGTTCATCATCGTAAGAGGCTATCTTAGTGGTTGCTTTCTTGGGAGAAAAGACAACGATCGCCTGGAATCGTTTTTACGAGAACTACAATTTGTCTCGATGTCGCACTCTCCTGTGACCACTGTTTAAACGGCTCACTATCTTGTGGAAAACCATTATGTTTCGGATTAGAGCTATTTTTTGTGTGGGGGAATTGAAAATGGCACATTCTAAATAAATAATATTAAAAAGAATAACCTATATTTACAATTATCTTTATAAAATTCTGGAATTTTTTTAATTATTCTCGAAAAGATTAGTGATTAGAAGATGAAATTATTTGAAAATGAAAGCACCAAAATACCATTTCGAAATGACGCATACTGTACTTCAAGTTTTACTAGGATATTCTAATCCAGTTTGCATTTTCATACGAGATATGAAAATACTATTTACAATAATATTATTTTGTTAAGCTATTCAGAAACTTCATCTCATGGGATCAGACTTATTGCCTACCGACTGTATCGAATAGAAATTTTTGTTTTAAATTTTTTATAAATTTATTAAAAACATTTGACTAACTCTTTTTTAAATGACAATGGTTAACTAATATAATTTTTCTGATCAATGTTCCTTTGCTTTTAAAACTTAGAAACAGCAATTTAATCGATTAAGTAATTTCTTGTCACTGTTCAGACTTAATAATCAATAATTGAGATCCAACATTAAAGTTCTTAGTCAGGAACCTTATCCGCGGACCGCCAATTAATTCAAATGAATTGTTTATTCTTCGACGAAGCTACAAATTTTCCTGAAACATCTTAGCCGGGAATGGTCCTTTATTTTATATTTTTAATCCATACGAATTTATCGGATTTGTGTCTGGTCTCGTACGACCATGTCGATATTCGGACAACTTGCGTCACCGACTTAACCTGTACTTTATTTATTTTTAAGACCTCGATTGTAATTCAATCGTCCACCGTTAATATTTTATACCCCGGTCCGCATCACGACATGTCATTGGCGAGCGACCTGATTAATTGAGTCGGTTGTGTATAAGGCGGGGCTAACTGCGGAGTCGAGCGCGAGTCCCCGTCCACTGGACACACGACGCGCGTTCCATTTGAACAAGGCCGTGGCGCCACCATGGAATGCGGCGCCGCTCGTGTGTCCATCCAGGTGGCGTTGCGGTCTTGAGGGGAGTGCGTCGGCACGCGTATTCGCGCGCGCCTTCTAATCGACCCTACCGTGTCGTGGACATTCGTTTAGTAGTTTTAACCTTCTTACAGCCGTTGGCGTGTGGAGGAGGGGAGGGGAGATTTGAAGGGGGGCGTCCGCGAATAATTCATGAGCGATTATAATTGATTTCCAGAGCTCGCGACTTAATTTTATAAATAGCCGAACCAGTAAATTGATGTTTCAATTCATTATGCATGATTCCGTTCGAAGAGAGAGGAGCATGTGCGGTATCGGCTTAACTCGGCCGCTGGACTGGTTGACGCGCGATGCTCCAGTTTTGAAACACCCATTTTCATTTTTGATCACTGGTAAAACTTTTTCCTATATTCAAAATTAGATAGTAAAATGCCAATGAAGTCTGAATCGATGTTGCATTCAGTTTACAGGAAATGCCTCTCCAGTTTAGGGTGCACCTGGTTGGCGTAGCCTAGCTAATATAACCTTGTCTCCTGGTCACATAAAGTTGCGTGTTCAAGCCAGAATGACTTCCGGAATACAAGGAATATTTTTAGACTATTGACTAGTGACCGGGAATTACTGTATTAGTGTGATTACTGTATTAGCGTCCGAAACTCGGTAACTAGATAATTGATGCAGAGTAATTTACCTAGACAACAATTTAATAACAATGTAATACATACATGTTTACGTCAGTCAACGTGATCGTGCCTTTATTTGCACGAGTAATCTAGACGCTGCTTGTCTGCACTATTCTAATATTGACTCCTCTGTCATGTTGTTGCCTAACCGCCGGATCTAGGTTGACCGATAGCTGATCCAATATTAATGAGCTCGTCGAGCTACCGCAGAAGAATGAACTTTTTACCGGTTTTTATTTCAAACGTATCGATTGAGCAGTTTGAAGTAATTGACGGTATTGTTGTGAATATTAAATTTCCTGTCATTTTGTTGTTATTGTAAGCGGTATAGTGTATATTATCATAAATCGATGTTTCGAAGTAGGGTTCCACAGAGTACCTACCTGAGAACCTCTGTCGATCGAAATTGGACTAGGACGAAGTGAGTCGTTCAGTCCTGGCCTATTGAAGAGCTCATCCCCCTACCTATTTCTTCGGCTATCGTTAAGGAGATGGTTTGCAAACCCTGATAGCAGCAAAGCTATGCTTGGCTCCTCGACTTCAAAAACTCAGGGGCAGCTATACTGAGCGCGTTCTCGGTTTTGATTGGTGATAATAGGTTTCGCCAAATCAAAATTCACTAATCGAAACGCTGAAAACGCTTAATTTTCGATAGTCTATAAGAACCATTCGTAGTTCATGTATAGTTCACCGTTAATCTGTTGTATTATGACTGCTGTATCGGACCAATTGATTCACTGAAACGCCACCAGAGATCACTAATTGTCAAGTACTGAGGTCATAGATCCTATCCGACGGACTTCATCTGTTCTGAAGAGGTTCGTCGAAAAAGAACACAACACTATGTTTGTAATTTTGTCTTGTGATTTAGTCGTCCTCAAGATGATTCACAACCATTCAGATAAGATGAAACTCAACCACCAAGCGAAACAAATTCATGGACGATTGGTTCGTACTAAGAGGGATTAGGAAAATGGGGCTCAGGAGGACACACATGTTTACGTAATAGCTGTATTCTTGCCCATGCCACGTCCACCGTGGCCATCGATTATACAGTTCGCTCCGTTAATTGAAAGCGCTACGCCGCGCACCAAATGAAAAATTATGTGTACATTGTGCTCGTAACATTGGATCGGTCCATTGAATACGTAAGTGTGTGTGTGTTCTCTCCCACATGTAACCGTAATATACGGTACATACGAGAACGTGGGATCTGTATGTGATAAATACATATTGGCCCACAAATATAAACTATATATTTTATAGAGAAATGGTTATAGAGAGGAAAGGTGGTATGTGATGGGGAGGTGGATGAGTAAGGGTGGTAAGTGAGGCGAAAATGAGGCTAACGAGAGAAGCGTTATGGTAGAGAGGGTGGTGGGCCATAATTTGATTTGTAGCCCGTTGCTCGGCCTTTTCAAATTGCCCTCGTAAATAATTACCTATAGCTAATTAATTCTGATAATTTGGTTTATGCGCTCGTAATCTTGAATGCGTCGCCTAGATTGCTGCTAAGTTGGTCGCTTATTGGGCTAATCGACAATTTATGGCCGGCGAATGTATGCAAATTTCGTTAGATTTGATGCAAGGTACAATAATATATGTTAAAATAGGCGGCACGCGGGGTCGTCGTGGGGGGTTGCAACGCTTCAATGTCGAAGGCGCGACGCGCCCCAGTCGCAAACGTGTTTATTTTTCTTCTGGATTTGCTGAAACTATCTCGCTGTCGGTTTTTTCTGTAAGCATACTGTTGACATTGCTTTCCCAGAATTTTGGAAAAGCACATACGGTATATGGTATAAATTTCTGAGACTTTAGCCACTGTTGCAAATAAAATCTGAAATTTGATTTCCTGGAATACTTTTTGTTTGAATGATTTTCACTGAAGATGATCGCGGAATTTGTAGAAAAAGGAACAGTGGATACCAGTTTAATATGAGTCTTTCAACCACGTTGCTGGGTTTTCATCCTTTGCACAGTCTCAATGTTTTTGCAGTTTCGATTCTCCAGAAAAATAATACCTACAAATACCCGATCTCTTTTTTTTCGACGTTGAAATTCCTTTTAACCTTTGTTTATGGATGTTGGGAGTTCTTTAGAATTGGACTAGGGGGAGGGATGGGGTGAGCAAATGTTTTTGAACAAAGGGAAAATGACCGTTCTGCAGCACTGTGCAACAATGGCTCTATCTCGGAGATTCAACACACTTTATTACCGGTTGGCGGAGCTCCGAATCGGAAAAGGTGCAGAGCGGATTCCCGGAACACGATGAGCACATACTGGAAACCTGAATCGGTGGCGCTTAGTCTCGCCTGCGCTGTTGTACTAGATGGAGCAGATGGATCCGCCAGAGACCCCCAATTGACTCAAATGAAAGTTATATATAAATAATGTATTCCATTTTTAGTACTATAATTAATAATTCAAATCGCCATAGCGAACATGATGTTGTGTAATCGACCACTGTT
>JAQGBY010005590.1:0-14429 GCA_034698785.1 Mycogona germanica | reverse complement strand
AGTATGAAAATAGGCAAGTGGGCGTTACGTACCAGCATTGCAAGTTTCCATCAAAACATTTGAACCAAGCGGTGCCAAATTGTGTCGCCGCTTCTTCGTAAACGTTCGTACGCCTCCCTTGGTATCACCAACTGTCGTCGCAATAGTTTTACCTTTTGCACACAACTGGCAATAGCGTTGAGGAAAAACAATGCTCAAACGGGCCAAAGAAAAATGGACAATTTCGACTTGGCATCAAAATGAATGAAACCAATATTGCCAATTTTACCAAAAGGAAAAAAGAGGTTACGCACGAAATAATGCTGCCAAATGTTGTCGGTGCTAAATGCTCAGTAGGAGTAAATGAATTCGTATCTCGCATTACCGAGAAATTGTGTTGCAATAGTCTACCATTGCCAAAAATGTGTTGACCATTTCCGAGATTCATTTTCAATGATAAGTTATTGATTTATTTTAATTGAACTACTAAAAACCAATGGAAACGCACAATTTCAGAAAGATACCGGTCGAAAATATCGATAATCATCATAGTGCCTAAGCACCGAGAGTGGTACAGAAACTCCTGTTGTGACACTTCAGTGAATTAAAAAAGAAAATAATGCCAATTTGTCACCATCAAATGTTTTTCGACAATCACCAACAATAAGCACGCAATTATCGATAATGAGAATCCCACGGCCGCGATGGCGATTTGAAGAACGCCACCAGCGGCGACAATCTCAACCGCGGTATGGTTGTCATACACCTTCCCGCGGTCCGACTTTCATACCCCATGGGGGGCGGACAACCAACGGGACACCAAACTGTTCCGGCGGTGCACTTCTTCAGGCACACTGTACACGAAGCAAAGGGGGTTCGAGAAAATCGTTTGGAGAAAATCTGTCGACGATTCTATTATGGGACAATTAACTTGTTACCCCCATCATGTCCAACAAATTCTTCATTCCTCAGGGAAGTCCGACCATCAATTTCCAAACTGCCTTGACTGAAGCGATTGTTCGAAATTCCCACTACCACCAAAACGACCCCCTCCCCCTGTGCTCCTCTTAAATCCTAAAATCGCCGTTTGTTCTGATGTTCTCACCGAGCACACCACGTACATAAACAGTCTCATGAGTTGTAACCACCAATTATATACCTAGCTCGCTTAGCATAGTCCTGAGTGGTCGAGCATATCCACTAAGCACATAATGCCTTCTGCACCACATCGCGGTGAAAGGAAGAAACGTTTGACAAAGTCTTCGACATAAGGAAAAAATTACTTTTCTTGTGATTTTCCTACCCATTCCATTTTAAACATAATTGTTTAAAAAAATACAGATAAATTTGTTTGTTAGTTTTGAACATTTGTCAGCTTTAACGGACGCGTCACATAAATTGACGAGCACGACCAAAGGTTGAAAGGTGCAGTCAAAGATTCGATACGACTCATACAAGAAAAGAAACAAGAGTTGTCAATCTCTTTACAGTTTTAATGGGTACAACTATGTCTGAGCAGTCTTCGAAAGTCAATCACAGTAACCACAGTAACGAGTAAAGGAAATAACTAAATTTATAAAACGAAATGCATCACAAGCGAAATGCACCAAAACGTCGATAGTGACGCTGTTACAGAAAGCACCATAAGTCTGATGGTCATGTCATGGTGGCAACGAAATCTGAGAGAAACTGATAAAAACCGAAGCTTTTCGGGCCACTTGGGTTTTTCACGTTCGCTCATGCAACAATTAGAAAAAACACCATTTCGCTAAAAAGCATTAAAGTGGGCGATAACGCATATATGAAAGTAAATGAAAAATCACTCGCAGGATTGTAATTTTCAGTGTCAGCAACAACAAAAAAAGGCTCACGGGAGGCCTTCATATCTATCGTTCATGTACTGAAACATGCAAATCAGTCGCCCTATCTTGTATAGTTTTTAATGGATTTCCGTCTAAACAAAATTCCTATTACAAAACATTAACAAGGTAACCATTTTTTTCTACGGGCAAAAAAAAAAGTAATGTACATGTCAGAAAAACAAAACGGCCACTTCCAACAGCAGCCGTAACAGACACAAAGTGATGAGCTTATCAAGATGAGTTCCCCTGTCGAGTGTCGACCTGACCATTCCAAAGCGAAAAGTAATGGGTAGGAGGTGGGTGTCCGTAATGCCACTATAATCCATCGCGCACCTCACTTACCGATGGTGGCGCCACCGGTTATGGAAGGGATAATCCTCCTGGGCTCTGATTCTAAACTCGCCAGTGATGTCATCATTTCTTACTCGTACCTGACCACCCCCCAAAGAGAGTTTGTTTCGGTTTTTACTCAATTTCAATCCTATTTCTTTGTAATACCAATATTTAAGAACAATCATCCGGTACTATACACAACCCACCCTCCAAAATAGAAGATGGAAGACGCGGATGAGCAAATAGGTAAACGGGTACCCGTCAAAGTTTTTGGAGGTTACGTGATATCGGGGACCCCCATGTGTTATATCCATCAGGTGAGCGACGCACTGGCAACCGTAAGCGCTGCCAAAAAATTTTAATCTCGCTTTTAACATTCCTGTAAGCCATTTAACGCGCGAGAGGGGGGGAGGCGGCGAAACGCGCGACGCCAACGCCTCCAACCGAGATCTATATGAGAAAAATGGCAGAAAAATGAGGATATGGTCATTGGCAGAGGGATAACGTCGACGTCTCCTAAGTGCTGTCTGGGGAAACAGATGACTTTGGGCGATTTAAGTACCTGTGATAATAGGAAGGAAGGTCAAATACTGTCACCAGAGGGCGTCTTCATATCCTTTTCAGCGCCCTCTATAGATGTAAAACGGGACGGCTAAATCCAAGGTGGTTGTTTCTAACATTAAAAAAGATAACGCTTGCCAGTAGGCTGCATGGCAATCCATGCAAATCTACAAAGTATCGCCAAAAGAATTGCCGAAAACAAACACAACCTACGAATTCTGTAATAGATTCGACCGACAGATGGCGCCACGCAGTAATGGCGCGATAAACCTGTACCTAGGTAGCGCCACGGTTTTAAGGCAATAACGCGCGAAAAACAACATAACTTGACCGATTATGTTTGTGCGTAACCTTTCTTCTCCTAGCCACCGGCAATAACGATGGGAGAAACTATAACTGTTTATCTCAAAACAGGATTTTTGTTTCAATAATGAGTTTATCAACAAAAAATAGAAAAACAAGCATCAGATAAAAATTTAATTGCTAAATCGGTAGGCTCGAATTTAATTTAAGAGAAGTTCAATTTCAGCTGAAATTTGTACAACCACGTTACAATACAAAGTGTACGATACTTTGATACTTGGCTGTTGGGAAATTTTCTATCGGCGTAACAGTCAAGGTATTGTCACGAGAACTTAGAACACGAAATAATGCAAATGTGCATAAAAATTATGAAATAATTTCGTCAAATGTTTCATGTTCTTTGCCGAAGATAAAGGTGAGCGCCTTTTCCATAATTATGTATAGTCAGGTCCCACGTTTTCCTAGTTTAGTTAATTCATTTTTTAAATAATAGTTTACTATTATTTATTGTAACTAAGGTCATCGCCAACTCTTACAATTACAATATGTACCCACAAGGAGCCCTGGATGGGGCCTATTGGTGGGGATATTCGTTTTTTCTCGTCCGGCGCTGTCCCGGACACAACTTCCATTTTATTTTACATAATCCAAGACGCCCTATTTCTATTATTTTGCTTTTCCACAATTGTCCGGGGCGGCACCAAATATTGTGAAAAATTGATGGTTTTTGCGTTGAGTGATGAAAAATTCACAAAACGAGTTTAAAAAAACTAATGATGGTCTTGTTTTGAGTGGGCGCCCATACAACCGAAACAATTTTCTTTTTTTGCAACACAATAAACGTGCACGCATGAGGAAGTTAAAAGAAATAAAAAATATTACAGCTCAACAAAAAAAATTAAACAAAGCACTTTATCCGCAGCTGGTGGCGGGTACGGTACGTGCACGACTAGTATGTGGACATTCATTTTCAAGTTGTTCTAATTGGCGGGCGCGTTTGTCTTTACTGTGCCGCCACCTCGTATCATTGCGGCCCGACTATTCCGACCGGCTTACAGAAGTCGAACGTATCTTCAAGTCGAAGTTCGACAAAAAAAGGAACTGTTGAGTGACGTGGTGGTGTCCGTGGAGCCGGGCATGCACAGAGATTAACGGAAAAGGGAAAACCAATTCCAAAACACATCAATTCAGCTGTCAGGAAGCAAAGGAAAGCAGAAAATGAGACCTTGAATTTCTCAGTGACCGAGCAATTACAGGTACGCGCTGAGCCTACACAGCCCACAAACATAACATTACTGTGAACCTCGTGGAAATGTTCACACGCCTGTTAAATGCAACAAACTATTTCAGACAGATCGTTCGAAAGCGTTTAATTTAAAAAAAAACTTGGACAAATTGAGTAAGGCGTTGAACCTTTTCTACAGTACCAGACAACTGAAAAGGCATTTGGAGTTAATCGAATGCTCATTGTATCGTAGCGAACAAATCTTTCAAATCTTTGAATCTTTAAAATCGAACAAATCTTTGAAAAATTTATGGCAACTGAAAAAGCAATCATCACTTGAGAAATTGCAAGAATGACAGGTGCATATGAAGTGCCCGCTTAGACTAACAAAGAAAAAAAAACTAATTGTCGAATTAATTTTTTTTAAAAAGACCGCAATATACAAAAGTAATCATTTGGATATCCTGGTTTAATGTCATCGTTTATCGTTTGCATTTTTCTGCATCAACTGACTAACCACTCCATCAGGCAGGGTTTCAACAAAGTTAGTCATCTTTTTTTTTTAGATTTCTACATCGAAATTGCTGTTAGTTACACCATCTACAATTGTTGCGAAATTATTTGTTGTTGCGCAACACCATTTAAAAAAAGCATTAATCACAACAAAAACCTTTTATTAAACAAAAATTGATTGTTTCGGTTTTTCTATTTTCAAACGATGTTTCTGAGTGTCTTATCAGCATATTTTCAAATGTTTCCAATATTTAGAAACCAATAATCTATACTAAGTTGTCCACAAAATAGCAAATGCTTTCTCCAATGAACAAACCAATCAAAATTTTAATTGTGATGTTAAAAAAAAGTCGATTGTATAAAAAAAAATACTGTACAAAAAAAATGGAGATGAAACCACAAAAAAGCAAGCCTTTCAGCGCAAGCTACAGGCACTGCGCTGTCATGCGAATGTCTGGAACGCTACCAGAGGGCGCCAGTAACTGTCATGCGAATGTCTGGAACGCTACCAGAGGGCGCCAGTAACTGTCCTGCGAATGTCTGGAACGCTACCAGAGGGCGCCAGTAACTGTCCTGCGAATGTCTGGAACGCTACCAGAGGGCGCCAGTAACTGTCATGCGAATGTCTGGAACGCCACCAGAGGGCGCCAGTAACCGTCATGCACGGTGGCCGAAACGAAAGACGACGTGAGAACATGAACAACACACACAACATTCGAGTCAAGATAGGCGCAGCAACGACTATGACTGCGGGGGCGCCTGTCGGTGTCCGGGACCGACGCGACAGGGCAGCATTCCCTCCCCATATAACGCCTTACCACCACCACCCTCCCTCCTCCAGCACTCCCAACATGTATACGGCACCCACACGTACCAGTCACCCCGCCACGGGGACAACAAAACACGAAGTCAAGTCCATGTTGCCGACGCATGGGAATTGTACGGTAGCCCAATGACCGCAAGACGTTTCCCACGGCCGCCGCCGACGCCGCCACCGCTGACACCCACCTCGGCTCACCTCGCCTCGACCGTGCACGTACACAGAGACGATAAACACACGCGCACATTGTCCTGTGAACCGCAAATCAGTGAGACTTAAAATGGCAACTGAAACCTTCCACTTATTAAGACATCTACGAAAATTCTCTTTCCGCAAATTTACATTTATTTTTTCAAGTTTGCTACAACTCCATAAAAATGACACCGCTGACAATATCTAAAATTGTTATAGCGTTATCCAAGGTTATCGTAGGTATCAAAACAAGTTAGAACTAGCAGATTCGGCAACTTGTCCCAATTTTTAAAAGCTTCTTTTCAACATTTGTGCAAACAAAAGGTCAAAAGTAAGAAACCAGAAATGTTTTAACTGAACAGTTTGATTTACGAACAATGACCTTTTAAGCATAGCAATAAACTTCACCAAAAGTTTGAGAAATTCGCCTCTTAATATAGCACGAATCAAATACCGATGACGTAATCATTGAAGCAAAATTAGAGATGTCACAGACGACCTGAAATAAGACACCTAGATTTTCAGTGCAGGGCGTTCTTCGCAAACAATCTTAATTGCTGGTTCCAAACTGCATCGATAAGGGTTGTTTTCTTCAGACCATCGGCCATCGCCCATCTCTACATATCAAATATGAATTTAAAAAATTGTTGTTGTTTATCTGGTCTCGTCGCTGGTTCGTGAAGCCCACTCCACATTCAAAACAACCACGCGATTTACTTTTGAAGAAGAAAAAAAACTATATAAAAGCCACAACAAGATGGGTCGAGGTAGGTGAAGGGGGTGTGTGGGGGTGATGGCCACCGCGGAGGAGCATTCGTTCCAGCCCGCCCCGCCGCCGCCGTGTCCCATTCCGTAACACAAGAGTTTTTCCCACACGTCACACACACACACACAACCTGAACACTATCGACCGACCTAACGCGGCTCTCGCCAACGCGCGCGTCCAGCCAGCGAGAGAAAACCCGGCCCAAGGCGTCCAGGTAACAAGAAGTATGTCACGGTAGCGGGCCAGACCATTGTATACTCGGCTCCGTGGCCGCCAGCAGCACGTGACCGACGTTCCAATAGCGTTATCTGGCGACGATGGCGCCCCCACCTCACAATTCACGTTTAGCCGCACTGCATGCAGACCGGCTCTCACATTAGATCGTTGAGACCGATCCAGCATGACCCGATACAACAGGGGGGGGGGGGGGGGAACATCCATAAAATTAACAAAAAATAAATAAATAATAATAATGTACGTGTTAGGTGACGTCAAGTCATTTCCGATCTCTGGTGATCCTGTAGATAAAATCTCCTCAGCGTTTCCGATCCAGTACTGCTTCCCGTTCTGAAATATTTGTTAAGGAGGTCCACCAGCTTGTCCGCCCTAAAAAAAACCCCAGGAGGCGACCTGGTAATTTTGCCTATCCCAGGTTTAGTATAAGCTACCTAGGAAGGACTGCTTCTCGTAGTTGCTTTAGGATTAGTCCTTAATTCTCGAAACCCCCCCCCCATCCATAACTAGAAGTATGCTCTCAACTTCCCATGCAAGTATCTGCCCGCATGACATGGCCAAAGTACCTGTAGTGCTGCTGTCTTAATACCCTGACTTCCAGGAGGCATTTGGTTTGATTTTTAATCCAGCACTGACTTGTTGGTTCGTGTTGCTGTCCCAGGTACTCTGAGCAGTCTATTCCAGCACCAGAGCTCAATAAATCTTTAATTTGTTCAGTCTTCCTGCTGACCCATGTTCA
The DNA here is from genome assembly GCA_034698785.1 of Mycogona germanica. Taxonomy (NCBI): domain Eukaryota; kingdom Metazoa; phylum Arthropoda; class Diplopoda; order Chordeumatida; family Chordeumatidae; genus Mycogona; species Mycogona germanica. Next base: position 6,902 of record JAQGBY010005590.1, on the reverse strand, counting down.
GAAACGCTGGTGAACCTCCTTTACAAATATCTCAAGTTCTCGAACAACTCTGTACGACTTGTCATAGGCCAGTCGGTATTGCGACTGACTTGCTCGGCGGTCCCGGGTTCGATTCCCGCCGCGGGCTCTCGAAAATTTCGACCCCTCGGTATTGGACGTGCCCCTTGTATAGTGCCTAAGCACCATGAGGGGTCTGTAGTGCGCTTGACTAGAGTTGATTAAGGGGAAAAAATAAAATAAAATCAAAACTATTCCTTGCTGCAATTTGAAATGATAGCCAAATTTGTCACAAACGCAGTGCCTCTTGAGAGCTAATGAGAATCGTTTCCGATGGCCATCATCATGCATGGTGTACACTAACAGGAATCTTTGGCGGTCGTCCCCACTATGGGACGATACAATTCAGTTGCGCCAGGCCACTGCATAAACGCGTATGTTTTGGACGCCGCAGCAGGCCGGGCCAATATTGCCATGCGAGAAGAACAAAAAGAGGAGAGATAAAAACGCAAACGCAACGCGCGCGCTCTCCAATTTAAGGTCGAAAAGAGTAAAGAACTAAATTACACGTCTGCCATATGCACGTACACACAGGTATCGCCAAATCTATTTCTACCCCCCTCCCGCCAACACCATTTACATTATTCCTGTCCACCAGACTTCAACTTCTCAACATGTCCAAATACAGACAGGGTTGCCATACCGCGATTAATTCTCAAATGAAGAACCAGCAGTCCACAATTGATATTTTGGAGAGAAAGAATCTTAAGGAAGTTCATCGGTCATCATTGCCTAACCCTGGCTGCCTAGTAGAGGGATCTTTAACGTTCAGATATCGTACAGGTACGGTCATGATTTAACTTCTATTCCGAAAGAAGGCGTGTGAAGGAATATCTCTGGCCCGAAAAATTCCAAAGGTGTCGGCCAGAATCGAAACCGCGATCACGGGTCACGGGTCACGAGGGACGTAACGTCTGTAGTGCGGTTGACTACAGTTGATTGGAAACAACAACAAAATATACGCTAGCCTCTCGACCACTCGGCACCTCTTGATATTTTGGAACAATTGACAAGCGTAGCAATGTGAATGTAACCCTGGTTCGGGGTTCATATGGTGGGAAGAAGGTCGCGATTCAATGAATCCAATACTCGCCCACATAAAACAAAGGGTTTCATCATGGCTTCAGGTGGCGAGACTGGTGACATACCCTTTCGGTGGGCACCTCATCGAGTGGCAAAGGTCACCAAAGAAGGAGCGAATCGCATACCCTGTGAACGACTTCGTCTATACCTTATATTTCTTTGAAGCGAGCGTGCCGTTTGGCAAAATGAAAATAAAACATTGGTTATTCCAAAACCTGTTGCCGGAACATGCGCCTGGTGTCCGGGAATTTCGCACACGAAATCGGTGCCACCCTCGCGGTCGAAAATATCGGTGCTGTTCCAAAACACGAATCTGTCTACGAGATCGCCCCCTGTCAAAAGAAATCTGAAACTGCTTCGTGTCATTAGAAATGTAGGCTATCAGCATGCAGTAGGTCCCGCTCCTATATTGCACTCGGGGAAAACAAACCTTACAGGGTGACCACAACATATGCCACCCCTAGTCAATGTACACCTGTAAAGTGGTGTTGTACAAGTTGACCTCGTCTAATGTTGGCAGTTGAGTGCCTACCGCAGCAAATCTGACAAAATGGAGTAGTCGTTTAATCCATTTTGATATTTCGAACGGTTCTGGTCAATAAAAGCGAAATTATTAAACTTTATAGCGTTAAGAGTGAACACAAAATGATTAAATTGGAAAATTTGAGGGGGGCATCATTGCGCACATATGAAAGAACAAATTAGGCAGCCAACCATTATTCAAATAACGTCGTCGACCAGCACTGCCTTTCGAATTTCAATAAACTTTTGGACAGACATTTTTTGTGCACCCGAGTAAAGGAACTTCTAAAAACTAAAGATCAGATTACAGAATGAGTTTCTGGTGCCAAGACGTAATTTCGTGATTAAAATAAGGCGACTGGCAGCGAATACAAATTGCAGATATTGTCACTTAATACATGTGTACACTCCAGATATGAGCGAAAACAAAGATACAATCCTCACAAATACCAGAAGATTCTGCTGAAAATGAAACGAAACACAGGACAATAGCGTTCGATTTGAGGACATTTGACAATCACTTGTGTCAAATTTCTAGTGAGCTACCCCGTACACAGAAACGGTAGGCGCAATTGAAACTGCTTGAATGCATGCACAGTCGCGTTGCAATTACGAGTAATTTCCAGAAATCACCCGGGGAGACGAAGGTAAACTGCAACAAGACTTGTCGAGTGAAACGCGGACGGCGTTCGCCAAGTTTACAATTATACACACGAAAAACAACAGAGAGCGATAAAATATTAAGAAGCAAAAAAAAACATTCAGAATGGAAATGTGCTACATAAAGCAAACCAACGAAGGGAGACAGCACCCACCCTCAGTGCTTTTCCAGCAAGAAATAAAGCGCTGCAATTAGGAATGTATTGGGCTGTGAGAAACTCGTTAAGTCGGCAGTCAAGCATGTACTACTGTATACATGCGGGTCCCGTAATGGCCGTTACACGACAAAATGACACACTTGTCTCATGTAATAGTCCACAAAATAAGAATAATTCCTACTCACATTAAATATCATTCGTTGATACGGTGGCTGAGGATGTAGCACAATCTATTTATTGACAGCGTGCCCAACTATTTTGCTCTAGCGCCATATAGCGAACAAATATGTGCAAATATTTTCAAAAGATTTATCGAACGGTGGGGAAAACATTTATTCGCTTTGCTGAATCAAAACATGTAATAAAAAATCTTTAAACTAACTTCCACACGTTTCCTTTGATTAACCTCAAAACTGCCAAACAAAATTGACGCAATGGTTTCATTACTGTAAATAGATGTGTATTTCTTTAAGCCAATTTCATGGAACAAGAGTGGAGAAATATTTAATTGTGGGGGCCTAATTCCTTGACAATATTGGCAAAAGCACTTGTACATTTGGATTCATGGCCGATGCATTTCAACGGACATCATTCTTGCTGGAAGGCACTCACAACTTCTTTTGTGCCGAAATGGAAATCGCTTCTCGAGTTTTAGCCATCGTCGGAAACTCACTTATGGGTCACCATTTTGAATAAAGGTCATCTTTTGTAATTGGAAAAAATTTGTAATCGTTGCTGAAAACGCTATTTTTTTAACGAGGTCATCAAGTGTCATCAAGTGACAATGCTTCATTGTCGAAAAGCGCCATCAGCGGCAGCAATTGTAATCGAATGACCGGTACGGTTTGGTCAATGGTGCCATTCGTGGTCATGAGATTAGAGTTGTCCCGATTCTCTTCATAGTCCTGCGCCGAATTTTACAAATACAATTTCCTCTCCTTCCCATTATCACACGGTTTACGCCTAGCTGCTAAAATAAACACAGAAAAATTGAGAAGTCATTTTGCTGCATTAGTCATAATAATTGGGCAAAGGGAGAAAACTGATCTCCAGGGATACTCAGCCCTGCGAGACGAATGCTCAGAAAATGTGAAATTGGGTTAAGATCGTTTCGTTTCGGCATGTCGAATACAGATTTTACACTGGGACGTCTCAAGAGAACCCAGAGAAGACGTGAAGTAGTTTTGAGCATTTCTGTCGGATCATTGCTGACGCTTTCCTATTTTTTTATTTTGTACGAATTTTAAGTCACCAGCAACCTTCTTATACTTCATTGTAACTCATTTGAAAAAAATTCTCGTTGAACAAACACCAAATTTGAGCTTAACAACTTCCAATTTCATCAAATCTATCTGTAATTGCAGAAGGAGAACAGAAAGTTTGCCCACCTTTGTACAGCACACTTCACTCACCGTAAAAACGGCCGGATTGGTTGTCCCCGTGTAAAAACGTTATACGAGACTCCCTGAGCCAAAGACAGACTATGACTACCGCTATTGACTGTTTGCACTGGAACTTGTGGCGCAATGGAAATTGGGAAATGACTTGTCCAACATTGGGGCAAAGGAAGACGCGCGCGGCACCCTCCAGTGACAATGCGAGAGGCCAATACCATCCAGAAGAGGGGGTGGCGGTGCAAACTGGAAAGTGAAGGCCTCATCAGTCATGGACCGACTGGGGCTGACCCAGAAATAACAATAGAAGGTGCGAAGCGGAGGGTGGGGGTGGAGGTAAATGTGAGTGAGGTGTTTTGCGACTGTAAAACGACCAAAAAGAGACGCAGACAAAAAACTAATTTCGCATGTAGGCTAAACACCACACCAAACACATACATGTTCGCGAACACAGGTATCAACCAAATTGAACCAACCGATGATTAATGCGGCGTCTATACCGACAAGCGAAGATTTCCAGTTGTTCAAATGTTCTTTCTTTTTATACTGTACCAGTATTGCCCAGGCTAAAAAAAACACACATTCGAATAAGGTGGCGCTGTACATTTCCTTTCCAATGCCATTTCAGTTAGCACCAAACAGGTTTTTGCCAAAAAGTACGCACTCCGGACCGAAGAGCTTCGAAATTAGCAGAAAATGTATGCCACATGCACAGTCATTCAATTCATGCTCCTGGTGCATTTAGTAATTGATTAAAATTAAATACTGGTACTTGGAATGAAAAAAGAACCTGCAACTGTTTTAACAAAATATGCTGTAGTCGGTGTAGTGTAATTAAATCTAACAATTCCAAGACTATTCAACAAAAATCCAGGAATCTAATGGTTATCCGATTCGTTTAAATCCTTAGATTTCTAAATAGATTCAATACAATTTTTAAAAAATTGAATTAAGCAAAAATTCACCAATAAATTAGGCTGATGACAAATAATGTAGCTCAGTTAGGAATCCTAGTGGGCTAGTATTCAAATGAAACTGTAATTCTCAAAGTGGGCTTAAGATGTAACCAACTCCGGATATCCTATGCAGTAGTTGTTCTACCTATCCGACAACAAAGAGCTGTCCGATAAATTAAAAAGAATAATAATGCACGTACTATCACCACCCTAAGAAGAGGGGGAGGTGCAGGTGAGGCATAGACGCGAGCAAGTGCGCCAAGTGTGAAGAAATGTGGAAACCCAAGTATCTTAGGTAAACAACTCTTGTCTGCTGCCATATAGATGCAACATCACACGCATAACAACGACCGAATCCAGGAAGCCAGAGATAGATCGCCTTGTATACACATACACATACACAGTTCATGTGCACGTATCAATACTCGCCCCCAGTCAGTCAGTCAACTCGTTATCGTCTTTTCACTCACTTTCTCGATTGCACATCCGCGAGTAATAATCATTCACGGGACGGATTGCAGCAACAAAAAAAGATGAACGACCGATACAGGGCTTCTACACATCTAGTGACGTCACGATGGCTGGCACCGGTAACATGGCAAACAACTTTACGATGCCTCAGCCTCCCTATGTACAAAATTATTATCATCATCTGCTCTTTCTCAACCAGTTTTTGCACCGGGCAGCAAGAGAATCTTAAAATTGATCGTGCATATTTTCGTACAAATTTTTTATTCTTGAATTATGAATTTTGAAGACTTCCACGGGGCACCGGAAACCCGGGTCACATCCATGTAGATTTACAGGCGCTACACCCGATAAACTGCTGTCGAGCGGAAAAACTATATTTAAACGCTCTGTCGTCGCCACCACCCAAGAGATAGCAGACATAGTAGAGGGGAGGGGGTCCGGTATTGAGAACAGCCGCTGGGGGAGAATTCGGATGTTTGTGGGGGCGGGACACTAACAATTTTGGCAACACATATCTACATGCCAGTGGTGGGCTTACTTTTCGGTGACTTGAGTCCAAAAATCCACAAAACGTTTGTTGACATTTTCAAAGTTAATTTTCCGAGTACAAATTTTTGATTCGCAGTAGCCATTTTTTGCCAATAGAGATTATTTTAGAACTATTTGTCGTTCAATTTATCTTAATTCGGAAAAATACATTAATATAATTTCAGGATATCTCAACTAGCAATTCTCAACTACAGTTCACCAATAGGTTAATATATCATTCACCACAGCTACATGCTATGGTGGACAATTGATTCGTTAAACAACTACAGAAAATGGATGATTTTTGAAACAAGAAGTTTGGAAAATATAGAAATATAGAAACATAGAAATCGCCACAGAAAGGTGGGCGTACAACTGTTTTCAAAACACTGTGATAGATTTGCAGTTCCGGGGTGGGGGGGGGCGCACAGGATTCACTGAAAACACACAAGTTCGCAAAATATCTATTGCAAACGTCGCTCTACCAGACTACAAATATATATATATTTATATCCCTACCCCCTATCTCGCCCCAATTGCAAATACACACATCCGGGAATCACTAAATTTGCTCCTTTCTTTTTTCAATATTAGTATAACCCAATTTCAAATTTGTGTCCGATCGCATATCAATACAACAAAAACACATTCGATGGCCAAAAACTGATATTTTGATCAGCTACTAAAGTAACTAAAAAGTGCAACTACACAAACCACAATTACTAAAGTAACGCAAAACACGAATTTCTTTCTTTTTTTTGGGGGGGGGATGATAATCCCACATACATTCTTCCACATAAGCATGACAAAATGTTGACAATGAAATTAATTGAAACTAAAAACTTGGGACTGTTCCTCATTGTCAAATGGTCACAAGAGCGACTCACTTCAAGAGAACTGAATTGAACGATATGAGCTTGTGAGATATGAACTTCGATATTCCGTAGGCTGGCAAGTAGCAAGAACAGAAAGTCAAAAACTCTCTCGATCGGACTCTTCTCGTCACACCATCTAGCAATGACGTCACAAACGACGCCCTGCGGCTTCCCATTTTTACGAACAGAAAATTATAT
>JAQGBY010005589.1:0-14430 GCA_034698785.1 Mycogona germanica | reverse complement strand
CACTATAAACCGTTAACAAATCTTCCTGCTGAAGCTTGCTCTACCACAATGCAACAGTCAGTGCAAACCCCACTGTCAAGCTGCGGTAAAGGTTGCTATGAAGGATGATTTGATAGCAGAGAAATTGAATTCTGCACGCCTACTTGTTAGAGATTCAGGTATAATATCATAAATCAGCATCGACCAACTGAGTAGCTGGTCTTTCCAGATTTCAAATGTAGCATATTTATTTATTTCAATGAAGTTCAACAAAATGTGTCAGCTGTTCAAGAGCTTAGGCACAATTCTGACTTGAAAATAAAAAGAAAATGAACGCGAAAATTTTTCGTGTAAAACGGGCTTGGGTCATCTTTTATCACCTCCATTAGAATCTTATGTGAGCTAAGGATCCACGACATGATTTTTATGCAGTTTCCTAATGCGCAAACGGACGGCACTCACCAAGAGTTATGAATGCTCACAGTCCCACGAAATTGCAAACGTATTCAACGAAGAAGGCGAAAAACTACTTAGAGCAAATGGACTTTTTACAGCAATCGGTGGCACTGCGAGTGGTATGCGTTTTGGTGGATGAAAACTTTTCCTTCGTCGAAACTAATACAAATACAAAGGTCAGCGACTTCTTTCGCCCACGTCAAAAAAATAAAAAATCCGGTCGGTGAAAGTGGATTTTAACTTGCGCATCAACAGCAAGTCAAATTGTCAAAAATGAAAGTGAATGGTGGGCTGTTGTAAAAATGAACAATGCGTTGAACAGTATTGTACGAGTCTGCACTTTTCTTTCCCTCGCCTTCCACCCCCCGGCAAACGTCAGGAGCAATTTCTCAATAAAAAATAAATAAGTAAATACAGTGTGCTCCAATAGTCTCCATTTATTACAATAATGTTATTTCTTTGCAGGCGAAACGCAAAAAAATGTTTCCTCTATTGTTGGAGACTTTGGGACACCGTGTATTATAAGACACGTATATTAAAGAAGTTCTAGAATGTCTCTTGTGAAAACAGCTAAATAGTTGCTGGTGTTGCCGGGGGAAATTTATATTTGCGACTTTGTATATTCTGGTTTTGAAAAATCTTGATTTTGCTTTGCTACAAAAACTCGTACATGTATTTTGGCAGAATGTTCATTGTTAAGTAAAGTCTCAATGGTATTTATATCTTAATCGTTTTAAAAGCACAGTTAAACGGTATTTGCACACTTCTTTTTCCAATAATCCACCTATTACCATATGTACCTAAGATAGATTCATGTAAATAAGTAATAAAACCAAGGATTCGATCAACTCATATGAGTTGACATCACATGTAATAATTTTTTAATAAAAGGATTTCACTGAAATTACAAATTACATTAGCGTGAAATTTATTTTAGCATATCACACACTTTGAAGAGAAAGTTAGTTCCAGCGAAATACTGATTACAAATTTGGGTGCGTTTACGTCGAAATTGGTGGCCATTTCAGTTCCTTCGCTGTCATTTATATTTTGCTACCGCGCGATGACATGTGGCCGTTGATTCCTTTGACATTGAACTCAATATTCAACCAGCCCACATATATGATAGCTCGCAGAGACATATTCTTGTACAAACGGCGACAAAATTAAGGTTTGAAAAATGATATGGGACATGATGCACACGAGGTGAATTTATTCCTCATCAGTATTCACATCACTTGCCTTGCCGTGGTTTACTTGGATGGTGTTTCAGTTTTCTGTGTGTAATACCAGATTACCCAATACAAGAACACACACGCTCTTGCTCAAAGTATCTAATGGAAAACCTTTGACGTCGTATTTCAAAGGATTCTCTGTGCATTACGGGATGTATAAAAGGCAATGACTGAGATTCAGCCGCATGTCATTTTAAAAAAACCAACCATTTCTAACGTCTTTTATTTTCAATCGTATTCTACTGTTTGATTAAAATGACACGTTTAATTGGTAAGTATTGCAAGATTATTTTTCAAAGACCAAATACTTACATTTATTAAATTGTTTTGTTAGTTTTTTAAATTACAATTTTCTAATTTCTTATTTATTGGAAAGGACAGCAACACTCGAGTGTTGTACTTTTGTACTTGCATTGCACTTTTTTTTTAATTGAGCAATGCTTACACGGTACTTCCCTCTATTTGATGTCCCCGTTTTGTACTTTCTTTTCACCGTACTTTTTTTGGACAAATCTAAAACTAGACAAACCATAAACTGAAATGCAATCGTATTTACTTACAGAGATTTTAAAATTATCTTTCAGTATCCTCTATGCTGGTGGCTACATGCATTATTTTAGTGAACTCATTAACAACAAAAGAAGATCACGAAAGAGCAACTCCAAGGGCAACTTTACCGACAACCACTACACCACCACCGGTCTACTACCTGCCCAGTGGAGTTGAGCTGGTGGTCGGCGACTTCCGCAGCACCTTCCGCTGCGACAATCGAACCTACGGCTACTACGCCGATCAGGACAACAACTGTCAGATCTTCCATGTCTGCGCCCCGTTTATCCCGGCCATGTACAGCTTCTTCTGCGGCAACCAAACGGTGTTTGATCAATCGCATCTGGTGTGCACCCATCCGTCCGACGCCCTGCCCTGCGAGGAAGCCCACAATTTCTATCACATCAATGATAATTTTGGCAGAGAGGATGTGCCGTTTTTGCAAAAATAATCTTGTTCGCTGTTTTTCATTTATACGTTCACGAAATAATACTTTTCTTTCGGCACTTCAGAAAATTCGCATTTATTTTAAGTGTATTTTAAAGTCACTGCACTACCAAACTTTCTGTGCCCCTCTTGGTGCTTTGGAACTATATAAAAGGCACATTTTCATCAGTACCCAGGGATCGAATTAAATCATGCATGTGTCTCTTAATCTAATTACTCATGAACATTTTTTTTACTGAAGACTTTCTAAAATAAGAGTTTGCACATTACAATCATTAATTAAGGGCAGTGTCTTGTTTACGAGAGTGAAAATTCTCAGTGAGTTACCTCAAATTGCCATAAACTACCTCAAACAGTTTTTTGTACTTATTTTCATCAAAATGCACAATAATTTAAAAATGCAAGGCAAGTTTGGTTGGTGAGTTACACAAAATGGTTGTCTTAATTGTATTAATAAAATGGTTAAATGATAAATGTTGAATAAATCAGTTATATTATTAAGAAGAAAATTGTGAAAAATGTATCCGTGGCCTAAATGATCAACAAGAGAGAAACACAACAATTTTGCAGCACAGTGTTCTGTGGGTGGAGACAATGAATCACGTCATTTAGTTTTTGTTGGATAAACTGTTCGATATTATAGTGGGGCATGGCGCATGGCAACAACCAAGATGGCGATCAGAACGCGTGTTTTTCTATGCCTAATTATGACTCGGTTAGACTAAATCTAGTCTAAATAAATTGGAGACAAATTAGACTAAATAAATTGTAGAAAAAGCACTACTTTATTCTTGACATTTTGGTGCACAACCAAAAGTGAAACAGAGCAGCTCGACAAAAGAGACAATAATCTCGGTTCACAGACAAAGTCGATTGCCAAAATCGGGTGCAAGCAACAGAGAAAGCAGCACGGTGATCTTAGGGGTTCGATCAGGTAATTTCTGTAGTGATTACCTGACCCAGCACTGCATATGACCACTCGCACACCTCGTGGTGACCGCGGCATGCCCAAACTGATAGGGCTCCCCAAACTATGAGAACCAGCAACATGCACCCATGCACCAGTTGGTTCACGTCTCACCACCTTGCTCAACCTGATCAAGGTGGCGGCTCTTTCGGAGGTGCGGTCTTTAAACAGTTTTTGTTGTATATTATTAGAATGCGCGGCATGGTCCAAGAAATTACTGGGTGCACCAGGGTCGCCACGCGGTGGCGGCTCTGGTGCTGAACCGGCTGACCCCCACACGCCCGCGAGAGCAACGACGCAGTTCTTGACTTCGCTCTCATCGAGTTTGGAGCGTCACTAGCTTGGTGCTCTTCCAACTAATCTAACAAACCCTTGGTTGACAAGATAACGTCTACAAATGAATAGAACAATAAACATTTCAATTTGAAAACTAAATATTGTTCTCTCATGAGTGTCTTATTAAGTTATGACTAATATTATTCAAGATAGAACATTGATTTCCCCAGATATAGTCGACTACATTTGTCCATCAACTATTAAAATAAGAGGTAAATGATAAACGTCTATTGGCAAAATACTCCATAAGAAATGAAAAATGAGAAATGAAAATAATAAAATATATATATATTTATGTATTTATTTCAAAGTTGTGACACATTTTGCGTCAAACCATATTTTTTCTGTTTTCTATCGCCGTTATATTTTGCTGATATGTGTTCTTTGGGGGAGATACAATATTTGGATTGCCCCAGAGTAGTTTGACGTCCTTAATAAAGTAAAGCGGGTAAAATTGCTTTTATCTCAGTACTTATCAAAAATATATCCAGCGTAGACCCCGACACATATAAACATATGTTAACCTTTCTTCAATTTAGCCTTAGCTAATCCAATTTCCTAATAATTTAAAAGTTGCAGGGTGATGAAAGGGCGCACTGTTTCACGAACCTATTGGTGAAAACCCCATATCACCTGTTTCGCTAACATACAGTTGAGAGAAGATAATGGACCATCTAATTTTTTATTTTTAAATTATTTATTTTGAAAATATCGAAACTGTTGTTAAATGTTTTGTAAACCAAATTAAATTTAAAGTCACGTGTTGTGACGCCATTGCTACACGCTAGCACTCCACACGTGACGTAACATCAGCTAAGTTGTTATGACGTATCATACATTTCACACCAAAAACGGAGTTTTTAAATTTTTGAAAGTCCAGTTGTTTATGGCGTCCCTGACGTGTCGGGGATTGTCGGGCCGGTGTTTTTGCTAGTAAATATATGCAGGCAAACAGTCATTCCTGACAAACTGGAAAAACGCGGAGACAAACTTGCAAAACTGGCGATAAAATGAGGCTGGAAAAATTGTACGGGTCAAGATGCGCACCATGAATTTGTCATCATCAAAATTCACGTCACTTTTCGTGAAGCCAATTTTCATCAGTGACTTGAATGGTATTTGAGTTTTCAGTTTCATTGCGAATTTCATTGCACTTTTTCAAGGAAAAATGGCAAAAGCAGAATGAGCATTCTATTTCAAGCAACTTCGACTTTAAAAAAATGAAAAATCAGAATATGCTGACCATATTTGATGTTCGAATGCAGAGGTTCTCGTTGCGCATTCGTATAAAAGGCAGTGTTGCCAATGCAAGCTGGTCCATTTCATAATACCGGCACGTTATATCTCCATTCAAAGGAACAATCTGCAAAAAATTACAAGAGCATTGCGTGAGTATACCAGGGCCATATTGCTACCATCTTTAACGAAATAACAGTAATTTCTTAGGGTAAATCCCCATGTGCTTTATTTTAAAATTAAAGTTACATTTTTTATTTTAAAATCCACAACTAATGAATTTTGAAGAGTATCAATAATAAAATACGTAGACAACACAGATAGAGATAGATTGTGAGTTCATTGAGAGTGAATTAATATTATATTGTATTATTAAATGAACATTTAAAGAAGGGTCTTCTTTAAGATTTTCATGGAAATATTCATTTGTATTAATTTAATTTATATTTTAAATTTTATTTCCACAGATCAACACACCATTAAAATGAAACTTTTGTTGTTCGGTAAGTATAGAATAATACACTTTTCAAATACGAATATGAGTCTTGGGAATAACAACATGAGACACAAAATTAATTTTCGTGTACATGGTCGACCAAGATATTGCCAGAAAACATTGACAAGGGAAAATTGATAGAGGAGGACGTGCTTATCATGAGGTAGGACTTCGTGTGGTCGTGTGGACATGGTGAGAGCGAAAATTAACACCCACATTTTTGTTGCAGTGTTCTCTCTGATATCTACTACCTGGATCCTTTTTGGAAATGCTCAACGTCACCAACCGCTGGTGCCCCACGCCCTACCACTACCGCCACCACCACCAGCACATTCCCCGTTTAGCTATCATCTACCCAGCGGAGTGGAGCTGGTGGTGGGCGACTACCGAAGCACCTTCCGCTGCGAGGGTCGAATCTACGGTTATTACGCCGATCAGGACAACAATTGCCAGATCTTTCACGTTTGCATCCCGTTCGTTGACGAGCAGGGTAACGATGTCCCGACCATGTACAGTTTCTTTTGCGGGAATCAAACGGTGTTCGATCAATCGCATCTCGTCTGTGCCCATCCATCCGATGCCCTGCCCTGCACGGAAGCCCAAAATTTTTTCAACGTCAACGATAATTTCGGCCGGGAGGACGTACCTTTCCTGCAGAAGTAATCGTGCCATGTTTAGTTAAACTGAAACCTAACCGTTATTTTTTACAGTGCATTTTGTAAACTACGTGATATACAAGTAGCAGTTTACTAGTCGATATAGTCTCACTTTATAATTTGTGAGTCTATTGGTTGGATTCATAATCGCAAAATAAGCGATTTGATTATCTTATTCTTAGTCTATAACCTTAATTCCGAAATGGGTAGAATTTTATGGATATCATTTCAGGTGTTAGGAAGACGTTCCGCACAGTATATTGGTAGTCTGCCTTTTCTTAATTACTCTAAAACTGTTTTTATAAATCTAGTTTTTAAAACTCTGAAGTTATAATATACTTGTACTTGTATATATATACAGAGTATACTGGTGATCCTTCACATTTAATTAGATCTTCTTAAACAAATTATCAAATCGCATGATTTGTTTTCTTCTCCAGCAGAGCGATAACACCGAATGAAAGAGACGAACAAGAGTGGCGGGCTCGTCTTTTTATAATAATATTTTACTATTATTTAAATTTTAACTGAATTTTTTTAATCAAATTTAATTAGTAGTAAAATATTATTATAAAAAAGACGAGTCCACCACTCGTGTTCGTCTCTTTCCTTCGGTGCTGTCCCAAATTCACCCTTTCTCGATTTAATATCGTATAGACGTTCTATCAATTATCTTTCTCGTTAGAGAAATAACTTTAGATTAGTTTGGCTGTTTCATATTTTGTTTGAAAATATTTTTTTCCATTTACGCAGGCTCGACTTTTAATTTGTCCTTACTTTTAACCACTTTTAATTTGTTTCAAATGTGCAATCTTGTTATCAATCTTGTTGCAATGTTAGTTGCGCGCTTCAGACACTTTCTCGAAACATATCAGATGACAAAATTGTTTGATTATTCGGTGAACATACAAAGTACTTATCGACATTTTTCGTTGTAATTCGTTGTGATACGTGGAAGATCGACCACAATCATACTCATTACAACGAAAATATTGTAATGGACTGGGAATTTCACCATCAGATATCTGTTCACCGAATAATCAAACAAGATCGTCATCTGAAATGTTTCTAGAAAGTGTATTCGACGCAACTTATAGATGTCAACGATATTGTGCGTCTAGAACGAACGTAAAGTGGCGCGCGCGAGCTCGAGCCCGTGTGTATATAACGTTTGAACGAGAAATGAAATTGCCAAAATATGCGAATATTATTGTGTTGTCGTAGAAAAAAATCATTCGAATTAATAAAATATTTGTATTTCATAATTCTTTTTTTGGAAGACCCTGAACAAGTACGTGCAGTAAATCATTTGTTTCAATATGTGACTTTGGAATTTTGAACAATAAATTATTTATTTACTCGCCCCTTTGAAATTCTCAATTTTTATTTATTTAACATTTAAAAGTGAACCAAATAAATGATGTCTGCAAGACTATAGAAGAGATAACGACGATATAGAGCGATATTTTGAATGAAAACCCACAAGGGTTTTTGTCACATTCACAAGATGAGAAATGCCACGCTGTCTTTCCGAACGAAAGTAATTGTTTGACGTCTATGTAGTGGTCATTGAACCCGAATACATCGCGTGTGCTAGAATCCAATTTTTTTTTCTCCTTTACCGTATTTGCCTCCAATGCATTACCAAAAGCCATATTTTATGGAGCAGAATTTGGCCTCAAAATAATGAAAATAGGACGTCTTGAATTTATATAATAAATAGCAAGTTGTGCCCGGGACAGCGCCGGACGAAAAACGACGAACAGAGTCGGCGAAAACTCTTCAAATAAAATAATAGCATACCTATTATTCAATAAGAATACAATGCAACTGACGAAAGCAGGAACGATGACGATTCACACTTACCGAGTCCTCATACATCCTCATCTCCCGAGGAAAATTAAAATGATTTTAATAGTTTCATAAAATATTTACCAAGGTAGTCTCAAGGTAGTTAACAATGGAGTTTGGCCTATTTTTAAATAAATCACCATTCACCAAATCAAAAAGTCACCAACCACTTAATCAAAATACAGACTGTATGTCTGCCTAGTTTGTATGTTGCACGCACCTGTCTGACATAATATCCAAATTTGATCTGAAACACCTTTCACAGCAACGGAACAGGTAATTTTTTTATTTTTTTATTCACTGAAGTGTATATCACAACAGGAGTTTCTGTACCTCTCTCAGTGCTTAGGCACTATATGAGAGGCACATTTTCGCCAGTACCCCGGGATCGAATAATCGAGAGCCCGCGCCGGGAATCGAACCCGGGACCGCCGAACCAGTCAATCGCTAAACCAACTGCGCTACGACGAGTCTTTTTAGCTCACGCTTCATAATATAAAAAAAATATATTTTACATCAGGAAATAGACGAGGTGATTGAATTAGGTCATTTCAGGTGAATGAAATTGTGCGTGAGCTAACAGGATTGTCGGCTATGTTATACGTGATAAATCGTGGAATCGAACTCGGAACCGCCGAGCCACAGTCAGTAGAGCGACGAACTCGTAATGCGATGGTCTCGAGTTTCATTACCGGCGCGGGTTCTAGTTTATTGAAGTTCGTGATACTGGTGAATATGTGATATTTTCAACAATATAATATAAAACACCAGTTATAGTTTGAAGATTGGAAATATTTATGTTACTTTTATATAATATTTATTTGTATTATAACTATTAAACCCAGTTTTTATTTCCTTATATTTAAAATGATTTACGACCACAGACTGAGCAGGCTCACATAATGACCTATTTTTGCCTACCTGTGCACCCCCACTCATATGTATAATGTATAGTCATATCTAAAGAAAATAGGTTAAGCAGAGTAGAAGGTATGCTCATCATTCGCACTCTCGCTCTGCCAGTAATAAGGCATTTTAAAATGTGTATGGCCCAAATGTATAAAAGATTGCACCACCGATGGTGTCGTTGGCAATAGCGATTACACCATCGCTGGATAAGGTACCCTGAGAGCTGTCCCGGGCTTGCGAAGGAAGAGAACAAGAACTTCGATTTATGATTTCACTTCTGTGATTGAAGTTCGCTGGTTGTTGTATTTGACAGCAACGCGATCAATACCAATATCGTCTTGACTCTAGTAAACTTCATTCATTATAGAGCCGTGACTGATTGTGGTGACTGTTGTGGTAAATGTGCTGCAGCGATCTTCTATTTGTGAAGTTCCAGTGAAGTGTTTGCTAAAGATGAAGTTTCATACAATTGGTAGGTTCACTTATCTCACTTATTACATCGATTGCAAGTCAACATTTTGAAGTAAACAAAAATTTAAAAAAGAATTGGATTGTCGAAAATTGCTAAATCAAATAAGATAAACTTTTTCAATTTACAGTGAACTTCCAAGTGTCCAATCATCAAAATTGCTATTATAGTAATGGAAATTAAAGTATGCATTTTTATTGAATATAACCCAGACGTTCTTCTTCCCATGTTGTGGCGGATTTGAGCCTGCATGTAACTATTGTTAAAGTATGCATTTGGTTTTTGGAAACGTTCTTTTAAAACAGATTTATATTTGTTTTGAAATATACCATTAGGATTTCTTAAAAGTTTAGTTTTCAAGACCAAATGCATGCACTCGTACTTTCAAATACCTTTCTCTTTCATTATTTTGCATGCCATGGTCAGTGGAGCGTCTATACCGCATCGTAGCCCATTATGGGCCATAATTGTTGAGACAAACTTACGGACACACACAATATTTTTTCATTATATCCGAGCATTATTGTCCGAGCATCCGAACATATTGAAAATATAATGTTTTATTAAAATAGTGTTGTGCTTTTGTGCTTCGTCACATTTTGATGCAAGACAAACTTTTCATTATAAATATTTTTTATTCACCTATTTCAGCGTACATTATGTTGGCAATGACATGTACGGTTTCAGTGAATTCACAAGTTGCAGGAACAGTTGACGAACCGGTTAAAACGGAACCTCCGGAAACAGAAGATGTTCAGCCTCAAAGAGCTGCATTTGCATCAAGCTCACAGAGTTTCAGCAGCAGCAGTGGAGGTGGAAGTTACAGCGGAAGTGGTGAGTAATGGAGAACTAAACAAACTGGTCAAACTAATTCGAGAAAACGTACACTATGCATAGGTGCAAAATAAACATCCGGATATATCCCGATTACTTCCAGGTTCAGCAGCAGCTCCAGTTCTGGGAACAAAAGTAACGGATCAATCACCAACTTACTCCCTGCCCAGCGGATCGAATGAGGTCGGGGTCAACAATCACGACCCGCCGACCTTCAGCTGTGATGGACGCATTTATGGGTACTATGCCGATCAGGGCAGGGGCTGTCAAGTCTTTCACGTATGCGTGCCGTTCGTGGGTAAGAAAGGTCACTACATGTACAGTTTTTTCTGTGGCAATCTAACCATATTTGACCAACTGGATCTGGTCTGCTCATACCCGTCACAAGCTCCACCTTGTGAGCAGGCTCACACTCACTACAGTGTCAACGAGAAATTCGGGAAGACAACTACGTAGTAATTGTGCCACGAAAATGCTCACTGTACAGCTGTAGATAGAGCAGGATAGGAATACTGAAGTTGGACTGTTAAACTAGAAAAAGCATCTTAAATTAAGATGTCATTTTTCGCAGTTCACGCAAAGGCTAGAGATGAGCATTGTTCGCAAACGTTTTTCTGTTTTATTAAGAGTATATTGAATGGCCTAATAAATGTGGATTTTTATAAAACAAATCTTTTTCCATAATTTGTTTCTTTTTTTTTGTTTTCATTGATCGTTTTTGTAAATATGTGTGCAATATTTTTCTAATTTCTTGTCATCCGAATAGTCTCGATGGGAATTGATATCTCATCGATACAGAGTACAAATGTTTTAAAAAAATTGAAATGGCATCATAATTTACAGAAATTGAAGCACGCGATTTTCAAATTTAGATAATAATTTACTTACTATGATTTCATGACCAAATATTGTAAATGACTATTTTGCCGAAAAATATTGTAGTTGAAAATTACCTTGTTTGTGTGATCTTTTAAGCTTCGATAAAGTAACAAACATGAGATACAATACAGAATCCATATATTTTGGCGTTTTTTCCGCATTAATTGATGGGTACCGTAGAGAACAATTGCAAATGGCTTCTCGTAACTGTATTTTTACGTTATTTTTAAACGTTATTAGTATTTTGAATAGCAAATATTGCCCTTGAGCTCAAATTTCGACCCTTCTCATTATTATGCATATTTAAGATGGGTGAGGTATCTGAATATGTACCAAAGTTAAGCGAATGAAATCTTCATCGAAGAATAACTATAAGCTGATGAAATAAATATTTACGAGATAAAACGACTCGTCGTAGCCCAGTCGGTCATGCGACTGACTGTGGCTCAGCAATCCAGGGTTCGATTCCCAGCGCGGGCTGTCGGTTATTTGATCCATCCCGGAGTACTGGTGGAAATGTGCCCTTCGCGTAGTGCCTAAGCACCAAGAGATATACAGAAAATCCTGTATTGCAGTGATTATAGTGAAGGGTACAAAACAAATGAAAAGGATTACTACTGGACTGTAATCGGAAACAAGGTAACGTCATAAACAAGGGTTTATTTCCGTATTTTTCTGTTCATTAAACGCACCACAAAAATCATATTCCACTCTCCAACTCTCTCCGTTTAATACAATGTTTGTAACGCTTGTTTTATTATGAATCTTGAAAATTGAGATCTGATATTCCGTCGCTAGCGAATTGTGGTGGTGTACTAACGGCATGCAAAATGTCATGCAATTAATTTGATTTTTCCGTTCGAGAGTTAGTCTCCGGACAGGAAAATCAGTTTCTTAGTTTTATAATATAGGATTTATTTGTATTATTACTATTAAACCCTGTTTTTATTTCCTTAGCCCAGTTGTCCAGCTCGTAGCCCAGTTGGTTTAGCGACTGACTGTGGTTTCGGTGGTCCCGGGTTCGATTCCCGGCGCGGGCTCTCGAAAATTTCGATCCCGGGGTACTGGTCGTTCCCCCTCGCACAGTGACTAAGCACCATGAGGGGGACGTAAGGCCTGTAGTGCGGTTGACTACAGTTGATTGGAAACCAAAAAAAAAAAATATATATATATATAATGATTTGCGGCCACAGACACATGAGCAGGCTCATATTTTGACCTACCTGTGTGCCCCCACTCAACTGCATAATTTGTGGATTTAGAAAATAGGTTAAACAGAGTAGAAGGTATGCTCATCATTCGTACTCGCGCTCAGCCAGTTATATGGCATTTTAAAATGTGCATGGCCAAAAAAGATGTATAAAAGATTGCACTGATGGCGTTGTTGACAATTGCGATTACAGCATCGCTGGATAAGGCACCCTGAGAGCTGTCCCGGACTTGCGAAGGAAGAAAACAAGAACTTCGATTTATGATTTCACTAGTGTGATTGAAATTCGCGAGTTGTTGCCTTTAACAGCAACGCGATCAATACCGAATATCGTCTTGACTCTACTCAACTTCATTCATTATAGAGCCGTGACTTTTGTTGTGGTAAATGTGCTGCAGCGATCTTCTATTTGTGAAGTTCCAGTGAAGTGTTTGTTAAAGATGAAGTTTCATACAATTGGTAGGTTTACTTATCTCACTTATTACATCGATCGTAAGTCAACATTTTGAAGTAAACAAATTGTTTTTTAAAAATTGTATTGTCGAGAATTTCTAAATCAAATAAGATTAATTTTTTTAAATTTACAGTGAACTTCCAAGTATTTAATCATCAAAATTACTATTGGTAATGGAAATTAAAGTACACATTTGGATTTTGGATACTTTAAAAAAAAATTCTATTTATAATAGTAGTTACGTGCAGGCAGATACAGGTTCCAGGCAGATACAGATAATCCGCCACAGCATGTATTATTATATTAGAAGAGTTATCGCCAACTCTCGTTCGTCTTTTTCGTCCGGTCTCTCCCGGGTACAACCTCCATTTTGATGTAGATTTCTATTTGTTTTGAAGTATACCATAAAGATTTCCTAAAAGTTTGGTTTTCAAGACCAAATGAATGTACTCGTACTTTCAAATACCTTTCTCTTTCATTATACAGAGTATATTTAGTAGATGAATGATGAGTGGAATGCTGGACGCAAAACCAAAATGGCGATAGACACATGTGGCCGAAACCCAACACAAATGACTGTCGGTAGAGAGTCTTGAGGCGTGGTAAAATGGTCGCACGAATCTCGATTAAAAGGACATAATCCGAAACTGTTACGTGTAGATTAAGTCAAAATGATAACGGACATAGACGGTGTAACGCGTGCAGTCCTTTGTGTAATTGTAATTGTTGGGTTTCGGCAACACGTGGCTATCGCCATTTTGGTTTTGCGTACATCATTCAGCAATAAAGTTTCAAAATTCGAAAACTTGCGTTTTAGCGCATTTTACTTCATCAATTTTGCTTTTTTTGCTCAAATAATAAACATACATGAATGTAAAATAGTAGATATGAAGTTGAAATAGTAGAAATAACAAAAATATTGGATGATTGCGTGGACTGCAATCGAGTCGGCAACAAGATCGTCGACAAACAGCGTGTTTTAATTTCCCTTCACTGTAGTTGCCGGACTTTCTGTACCCCTCATGGTGTGAAGGCACTATGTGAATAGCACATTTTTACCAGTACCCAAAGTTCGAAATTTTCATAGAATTCAAAGGACAAATTAAGAAAATGTAGATTTGCGAAACACAGACCTGACAGGTATGAACTCAGCTAAAATTTTCGTCACTACCCAAGAAACAAAAAATAAAATAAATTTGTTACCTCATTCTGGCCTTCTGTTGTGGGGTTCGAAAGTAGTCACGCTTCATCGTCATTTTGAATTTGAAATGGTTGCGCACGTCCAAACAAATCTAATCGAGAACTATGAGGGCTGAATAGGAGAAGGAGAATGGCTGGAAAGGGCCCCGGGGCTGGGCGATATTATCGAAAATATCGATAGTATCGATAGTATCGATAGCGCACTAGTTACTATTTTTCAAAACTGATAGTATCGTGATAGTTTGGCAAACTATCGAGACTATCGAT
>JAQGBY010005588.1:0-14430 GCA_034698785.1 Mycogona germanica | reverse complement strand
TCGTTGCCGAGTATCTGATTGTAGTCCTGCAATCCCCAATTATCTGAGTGATTAACTATCATCGGCTCCTACCTCCTTATAAAAAAAAGATTCTGAAATGCCCGTCAAAACACTAAAACCCCACCGTTAGGCGCATTTTGTTCACGATCTTTATTTTTAATTAATCCAAATTTAGGATGTAAGCATTTATGAAAATCCTAGTAAAATAGACTAAATAAATCTAACTAATTTTAGATGGTTTTTATATCTGATATCAAAAGTGTTTGAAATAGTTTTGATGTCTGAAGTAAGCAAATTTTTAACAAATTGTGCAAGCTACAAATAATTTAATAAGGGTCATAGGCATTTCACGATCTTTTGATGGTATTTAAATTACTCTTCACCAAGAGGGGGATACAGTAGTGCAGTGACTACAGTAAAGGGAAATAAAAAATATATATTGAAAATTGCTTGAAATTATTGCTTGCCCCTTTCGTTGTTTTCCTGTCGACCTCTATACACTCGTAAATATATGTCACACTTACGCATTTGTGTGGATAATTCTGTAAAGGTGTTGTCGGCAATATAATTGCTAGACGCAACGTCACACATATTTTCACATTAATTTTTCACTCTCCCTTTGCTTGCTGATATGCGCCATCCGAATATGGCATTGACGTTCTATCCCTAACTGTAGCGCTCTATATTTCCGTGTTGCCAGCGATGATTGCATTCGCACTGGTGTTTCATGGTTAGGTTGTCGTGTAACTTTTAACTGTTCATTGTGTCATGTAACACACGTTCATCGGTGGCTGTCATTTCGTTTAACACTGGACATTATCGACATCGGCTGCGCGCTTGCTATAAATAGAAAATAAACTTTATTGGGATAGTCCAAATTTTCTTGTTTAATTCTCCGGCTTAATTTTCCAACTCAGTCTTAGAGCCACCACAAAAATGATCGTTCACAAATTGCCTTTGATTTTGACTCCTTTAACCACGGAACACAATTGGGCTGAAAATTGTGACAAATTTAAATGAGATTTTATAAAACAAACTTGGAAAATTGTTGACCTTTTTTTAAGAAAAAATATGACGAAATGGATTAGCCATTAAGTTGCGTGCAATTTACTGACCATACGAGTAATAACTTGATATTAGAAAGTGCAAACATGTAATAAGAGTGGCGCGAATGGCAAAACTAGCATCAAACTATCGGCGGTTCGGTCGATCATGGAACCAATGCACCACGATCTTAAATGTTCTTACGTTGACAGTTTGTATGTTCTGTCACGACTAACTTGTGTCTTATCCTTTGGTGTGAATTGTTTTTGCTTTAATCGTGTCCACGCAATGGCCTCAATAGACTGGAAAATGTCTGCGGGGGAAAACTGGGAGATTCTTGAGAACCAAGTTGCCCAAAAAGAAAATAAATTAAAAAATATTTGCTTAATCTTGAAATAATCACTTATAATAGTAACCTACCCATGCCATTTGACCGATGTGTTTGTGTAGCACTTATAATAAATTAACACAAAATGCTTGTGGGGGCTTATTGATTGCCAAACTAATAAAGATGGTTAAAAGGTCTTGACTTTTTCGAACCGCGAGGTTCTCCAGTCTATAGATGCCGCCGTTTGTGCGTGGCGCCACCTGTCGGTGATGTGTGTGTGGCTGTCCCAAATGTCCCATTGTCTTCTATTTTCCCCCCAATGCCTGGTGTTCGATCGCGACCTACCCACGCCATTTACCCGATGTGTGTGTGTGTAGCTCACGGCACTATGGCGTTCTCTCCGACAGATACACCTTCTGCCAGAAGTGTTTCGCCGACATCCTCGGTGACCAAGTCACCTTGGGCGACGACCCGTCCCAACCGCAGACGTGAGTAGACAGGGTCATCAATTTTGTAAAGGTCGCGTTCCGATTTGCTGAACTCGCGGCGTCCATCAGCCGTAGAGCGATCGGACGGGGCGAAACAATTTTCTAATACCCATTTTCGTTCTATCGGGGGTTAGAAAGTGGTTTATGTCGTCTTGAATTTGATTGCTGATGATGAATTCAGTCTTACGTCACTAAATCATCAATTTTGGCGTTTTTCTTTGTGTAAAGCCGACATGGTTACATTGAAGTGCTGACAGAAAGATCGCAACGCAACCAAAGTTGCTCTACTGTTAGGCTGTCGTCAAGCTGCTGAACTTTTTTTTATGTTGTAAAGTTACAAAACCTCGGCCTCGGTTGGGCTATTTATGAGGAGTTAATTTGTTGACCAGATAATCATCTAATTAAGTCTTAAGTGAACAACTACGGAAAATCACTAGCCAGAAGTTAAATCGGAACGTTGTCTTTAACAATTTAGGAGCGTTACCCCTTTTATGTTATTGTTGAATATAGTTCGTTGGTGAAACGAAAAACCATCATTAACGCATTGTTGACGCATTTTTTCATTTTTCTACAGTACAATACGAAAAGATCAATTCGTAGAGATGAAGAATGATAGCCTGGATTTGGAACCGTACGTATTTTTTTTAAGAAACCTAACCGTCGACCATAATCCAAAGAAATGAGACGTTGAGCACGGATGGCTGTAATGTTTAGTCAATACAAATATGTAATATCTAAGTAGGCCATCATTGCCAGAAGAGCTAGCCATTTTTGTGTTGCATTGTTAAATTCTTAATCTGAGAGAGATGGTCGTCCGCCCAATTTAAAATTCTTCTGGCCGTCATTGTCGCTAGAACAAAGATGGTCTGAATTAGAAAGAAACACGAAATTAATGCCACAATAGTGGCAGAAATCTTAGCGATGGCGACCAAATGAATTTCGAAAAAAATTCCAGTACTCGCCAAGTCGTTTCATTTCTCTGGATTATTGAAGAGCACCATATCACTTCCAGCACACTGCTATGAGAACTGATGCAATTGTTGAAATTATAGGTTTGTCGAGTGCATCGAGTGCGGAAGAAAACTGCATCAGATCTGCGTTCTTCACATGGACACCATCTGGCCTGGAGGGTGAGTTTAAAAACGCCAAGTTCCCAATCAAGCAATCGGATACCAAGTCGTGCTTAGCATTTTTCGTACTGATAACACTGACTCAATACTCGTACCGTTATATTTCAGATTTACGTGTGAGAATTGTTTTAAAGCGAAAGGAACCAAAAGAAAAGAGAACAAGTTCACTGCCAAGCGTAAGTTTTTTTCCGTTGCGATAATTTTCTCATCACTAAATGGCTTTGTAAAAAAGAAAAAGTCGATCCACTTTCTATGACTTCAGAACGAAATGCTTAGAGTTGTCGATTAATTTGAAATTGAACACCAAATCTATTTGTTGCAGGGCTGCCAGTCACCAAGCTGGGCTCGTTCATCGAGGATCGCGTCAACAGCTACATCAAGCGGAAGGACGTTGCCGCTGGCGAAGTGAACATTCGAGTGGTGGCCAGCTCCGAGAAGATTGTTGAAGTTAAGCCCGGCATGAAGAACAAGTAAGAGTCCAGTCTTTTCAGAGACATATTGAAATATCGGGCGTAGGAAACAGTGGGGCATCGGCAATCTTTCAGCAAAATGAAAAAATCACAGTGAAACATCACATCACATTAAAAAAAAAACTTATTTCACTCTTCGCAGGTTCGTGGACATGGGCGAGATGAACGACAACTTCCCGTATCGTGCCAAAGCGCTGTTCGCCTTCGAGGAGATCGACGGCACAGACGTTTGCTTCTTCGGCATGCACGTACAGGAGTACGGCTCGGAATGTCCAACGCCCAACACCAGGTTGGTACACACGTCTTGTCCGTTCGCCGTTGTCGTCTCTTCCGCCAGTGTTCCGCTAAATCAGAATTAAATGAGTTCATGTAGGGCACTAAATCGTCTGCATCGGTACAATGTTGACGATTGAAAAAGCTGTCACCTTTCATGGACGATGTACAGTGCAACTAGTTTCGCAAACGTTTTGCTTACGCGTCAGAAGAATTGCTGACTGCCTGACACTATCAATAGTGGTTTTTACATTGAAATGAACGGAAATGATGTGTTCAATCCGTGGAACAAATGTGTGCGGAAAATTTGATGTGAAATGTGCCGTTTCAAGGTTCCGATTTTTGTATTTCGCGTAAAGGTGATACGTTTCTAAATTTGACTTTCTGCTTTTATTCAGACGCGTGTACATTGCCTATCTGGATTCCGTGTACTTTTTTCGGCCCAAGCAGTTTCGAACTGCCGTTTACCATGAAATTCTTCTTGGCTATCTGGACTACGTCAAGAAAATGGGGTAAGTTGAACAGTCTTCTTGTCTTCTTTGTTGCGCACAAGAATTACAGTTCATCTGCTGTCTGCTGACTTGTACGAATGAAGCATTGACACTAGATCGGGAATGGGGCAAGTTATTTAAAATTCTATCGCCTATCACAACTCACAACGTTAAGCCTGTCTCAACTTTTCCAGTTATGCCATGGCCCACATCTGGGCATGTCCGCCAAGTGAGGGCGACGACTACATCTTCCACTGTCACCCGCCCGAACAGAAGATTCCGAAGCCCAAGCGGCTGCAGGAGTGGTACAAGAAGATGCTGGACAAGGGAATCGTGGAGAGAACTGTTCTCGACTACAAGGTAGGCAGTTCATCAAATCTTCAATGGGTTATGTTTCATAATATGTGTTCATATCTTTCATTTGCGTAGTACTTTTGCGAGTACTTTTGCGTAGCACGATCTCACAATTTTCTGTGTGCGTTCTTCTGTCTAGGATATCCTGAAACAAGCGATGGAGGATAAACTACAGAGCGCCGCCGAGCTTCCCTACTTCGAGGGAGATTTCTGGCCCAACGTGCTGGAGGAGAGCATAAAGGAGTTGGACCAGGAGGAAGAGGAGAAGCGGCGTCAGGCCGAGCTCAACGCTGCAGCAGCAGCCGCTGCGGCCGCCGCAGCCGGCTCCAACGAACCGGAAGCCGAGGTGGCCGATGTGAGTTCCTTTTGATGCGGTCGCTTTTGCGCGCGCGATGCCAAGGTCACGTTGAACTTGTGGATTTTGTTTTTATTCTCAGTTTGGTCGATATAATTTTGTTAAATTAATCATTCATTTTTAACCTGAAATGAATTTTTTAAAAACTGGTGTTACTCTCGTTTTTTAAAACTCGTTTGACGTTCATGCGTTTCATTATTGATTGCACACAATGTTGCACTTCATTTTTGGTTCTCGTTTTAAAAATCAATCAATTATCAGTGTACAAGGGCATGTCAATTTCTGTTTTCTTCTGAATACCTTGGGGGAGTGTCTGCGTTTGGGGATGCCGTATTTGGTGTAACTCATAGATTGCCCAATTTGGAACAGGGTAAAAAGAAGGGACAGAAGAAGGCCAAAAAGTCGAACAAGAATAAGAGCGCTCAGCGCAAAAACAACAAGAAGACCACCACCCCGACGATAGGTAACGACCTGTCGGCCAAAATATACTCTACAATGGAAAAGCACAAAGAGGTAATTAATCAGACATTGACATTTTTGAAAGTACTCTCTGGTGGCGTTTCCCAGTCTGTTGAGCGTTTTTGTAACAGTTAAATCGTTGATCTATGTATGGCTAGATTTGTTTTAGTACATCTCTCATTTAAAGTTTCCAACGCTTCCCGTTATTAACTACTTAACAATTTATTGCCCAGTTTAAAAAATTTATACCAATTCAACTATTGCTTTTTGGTATTGACATTTAAAGAAATATCATATAGTCATGAGACTCTTTTTTAGCCTTTTCCGTTTGAAATTCAAAGTTCATTCGCTTTTTTTGGTAGTCGCCCAATGAGAGTAGGTGATGGGTGTGATCAATTGTTTCACCGTCCCGATTTTTTTCTCGCAGGTGTTCTTCGTCATTCGCCTGCACTCGGTGCAAGCGGCGCTGACGCAGCTGGGTCCGGTGATCGACACTGACCCGTTCCTGCCCTGCGATCTCATGGACGGGCGCGACGCATTCCTGACCATGGCCCGCGAGAAGCACTACGAGTTCTCGTCGCTGCGACGCACCAAGTTCTCCAGCATGGCCATGTTGTACGAGCTGCACAACCAGGGGCAGGACCGCTTCGTCTACACCTGCAACAACTGCAAAGCACAGGTCGAGACGAGATATCACTGCACCGTGTGTGACGTAAGTGTCATTTTCTTTGCATTTTGACAGAATCTGCTCCTGTAAATATAAATATTTCGAACTTCAAATAGTCGATCATAATTTTAATCTGTGTACACAGTCACACGGCAAAGTTAAAATAATTTTATTTTAACTTTCGTAACTTATGCATATGGAAAATTTAAAAATTTTGCACTCGTTATCCGAACCTCGAGCACTGTGATTTAAAAATGTGAGTTAATTTTTGTAATTTGATTTTTTTTTTTTGCCTCTTCGAAGGACTTTGATCTCTGTATTCCCTGCTACGGCAAGGGTGGTCATCCACACAAGATGGAGAAGTTAGGTTTCGACCTGGATGACGGTCCGTCCTCGTCTGATCAGAAGCAGGTGAACCCGCAAGAGTCTCGCCGCCTGTCCATCAAGCGCTGCATCCAGTCGCTGGTGCACGCCTGCCAGTGCCGCGACGCCAACTGCCGACTACCCAGCTGCCAGAAGATGAAGAGAGTGGTTCAGCACACCAACAGCTGTAAGCGTAAGACCAACGGTGGCTGCAACGTCTGCAAACAACTCATTGCCCTCTGCTGCTACCACGCCAAACACTGCGAGGTGAGTGTCTGCTAAGAGTTTCTTTAATAATAAAAATAAATAAAAATCCGAGTGTGATATTGAGGATGTTTTTCTTTAATTCAACCCTTCATGCACCGAAAGGGGTTGAATTAAAAAGAAACCCCTGAGAATGTGAAAGTAATTATTTGGGCAATCCTCCTGATTGAATGGTGTGTTACTCTTCATTTGTTGCAGGAGACCAAGTGCCCTGTCCCCTTCTGTGTCAATATCAAGCACAAGCTGCACCAACAGCAGCTGCAGGCACGCGTCCAGCAGCAGGCCATGCTCAAGCGTCGTATCTCCAGCATGACGACTAGCATGAACCGGCCAGCTGTCGCCGCGGCCGCCGCCCTGACCGGCAGCGGTGGTGGCGGCGGCGCTCCCTCGGCAGGTTCCACGGGGCATCAGCAACAGCAATCCCAGCAGTCTTCACCCACACCTGCTGGTTCAGTGTTGCCCACAATCACTTCTCAGCAGCCTGGTATCGGCATGAAACCGAGTGGCGGCGGGCCACCGGAGGGCGCCATCAACGCCATCAAGCAGGTGCAAGCCACGGTGGCGCGAATACAGGCACCAACCATGGGAACGGTCGGCTTTGGCAAGGGTGGTCCTCCCATGGGCGTACCTCCCACAGCGGTGGCGATATCCGCGGTGGGCGCGTCGCCTTCTCCCGTCGGCGTTGTCGGCGGCAGTGGCGGCGGCCTCATGCAACAGCAGCAGTTGCCCCACCCTCAGATGCAGAAGCCCATCAACCCGATGCAGCAGCAGCAGCAACAACAACAAATGCAACAACAGCAGCAGCAGCAGCAGCAACAACTTCAGCAACAGCCGCCACCCAACATGGGCAATCGCATGATGGGCAGTGGTGGCATGGGGCAGTGGGATCCGCGCTATTCGCTCATGCCTCAACACCAGCAGCAACAGCAGCAGCAACAACAACAGCAGCCCCAGCAGTTGCCACCAGGCATGCAACAGCAGCAGCATCAACAGATCCCTCAAGGCATGCAACCACAGAACCAGCAACAGCAGTTGGCGCAACTTCAGCAACAGCAATTGCAACAACAGCAGCAGGGCATGCGGCAGCAGATGGCCCCGGGCTCCATGATGGGTTCTCTGCCACTCGGAGGCCCGCCGGGTGGCGTGGGTCCGCCACCCAACCCAGGCATGGGACCTCCGCCACAGCCGGCCGGCGCCCAGCAGCGACCCAACCAGATCCCGCAGGCGCTTCAGCAACTGGTGCAAGCGCTCAAGTCGCCCCAATCGCCTCAGCAGCAGCAGCAGCTGCTGGCCATTCTCAAGTCCAACCCCCAGCTCATGTCGGCCTTCATCAAGCACCGCTCTCAAGCCAGCCAGCACCAGCAGCAGCAACAGCAACAACATCAGATGATGCAGCAGCAGGGCATGGTGGGCGGCAATATGCACGTTGGAATGCCGGGTGGAAGCATCCCAGGCGGCGTGCCAGGTGGCTCCATGCACGGTGTCGGCGGTGGCGGGAGCATGCAGGGTGGTATGGCTGGACCCATGCCCGGCGGGATGGCCCCGGGCGGCATGGCTTCCGGTGGAATGTCCCCCGGTCTTCAAGGTGGGCCACTTCAAGGTGGGCCTCTTCAAGGTGGGCCTCTTCAAGGTGGGCCTCTACAAGGTGGTCCTCTTCAGGGTGGTCCTCTTCAGGGTGGTCCTCTTCAAGGCGGTCCACTGCAACCGGGTATGCAGCCTGGTATGGCCGGTCAGCAGCAGGGCCAACCGCCTCCCATGACTGCCCAGCAGCAACAACAGTGGTTCAAACAGCAGCAGTTCATCGCCATGCGACAGCAACAGCAGCACCAGCAGCAGCAGGGCCACTTTCAACAGCCGCAGGCGCCCCCCTACGGCCAGCGGCCTCGACAACCGCACCCCATGAACTTCCCAGGATCTCACCCACAAAACTTCCAGGGCGACGGCGGCGTCGGTGGCGGACCGCCCGTCCAGTACCAGCAGTTCCAGCAGCAGCAGCAGCAACAACAACAGCAGATGCTTCTGCAGCAGCAGCAGATGAAGCAGACGGCGTCGCCGGGTGGCCACCACCCGCCCATGAGTCCCCAGCAGCAGGGCATGCTGGGGCACGGACAGCAGCCGGTGCCCTCGCCCCAGCAACTCATGCAGCAGGTGCGCTCGCCGCCGCCGGGCGGTGCCTCGGCATTGGCGCAGGCGGTGCGGTCGCCCCAGCCTATCCTGTCGCCGCGCAACCAGCCCACGCCCGTGCCCTCACCGCGGAACCAGCCGGTGCCCTCGCCCCACCACCCGGCACAAACTCACTCGCCCCATCCGGGACACGGGCCGCCGCCGGGACCGGGCGGCGGTGTGCGGACGCCCGACCCCAGCCAGATGGGTGGTGGTGTGGGGCCCGGCGGCGGGAACAGTGGCTCGGACATGATGCTGCCGCAGATGTCGAACAATCCGTCGGCATCCTCACAGCAGCAGCAACACCCGGGCGGGGGCGGCGGCATGCCGCCGCTGCAGAGTCCGGCGAACGCGGGGGACATGGGCATGCAGGACGTGGACTCGACGGCACTGACTGCGCAGGACCCGCTAATAAAATATGTGGAGAACCTGCAGTGAGAGTGTTTCCATTATCCCCCCCCCCCTCCTTTCCACCTCTCACAGTTTTGCCGTAGCCAATCGCGCCGTGCGTCCGTGAAACGCGCCCGGTGTGTTGTGCGGCGCGTCTTATAGGAAGTGGTATGTTGTGCGCCGTGCGTCTGTTTCTGCGGAACAAGAAATTAGCAATGTCAATAGGTGGGGCTCAGTGACACAGTCTGTTGTGTGGCGACGTGAAAATAGATAATAAAGCCGCGCGTTTTAATTCATATTTTATTTTATATCTGACGGATGGTGTGTGTGTGGGTGAGGTCGACCCCCTCCTACTCCTCCACCTCCACCTTTTCCCCTCGCCTCTCCTCCCGCTTCTTCCCCCTCCTCCACCACTGTTGCGTGTCTTTCGTGCTCAACGATTAGCGTGCGAACAAGAACAAAATAATGAAGAAGTGGGGGGGTGGGGGGAGGTGGAGGAAGTAACTTGACAAAGTTGCCGAAAATGAAGGAATTTTATTAACGGTTTGGACCAATGCGTACTCTCTCTGTCTCACTCTCTCTCTCGCTCTCGTACATTGTACTGTTCCCGTTTCTTTCCCAGCGGGGTGATTCCGCTCTCGAGGTCGGGGGAGGGGGGGAGGAGGAGGAGGAGGAGGGGAATGCGGCGTCCGTGTTGGAAGAATTCGGTATATATTTGGGGATGATGATCGTTATTTTTGGTGATTTCGAGATTTGCCTAATGTCGCTCTAGGCATCTTGGGGAGCCCTGTATCGATTTTTTTTTTGTTTTTGTCCATATTGTAGTTTTTTTTTAACTCGTAGGGATGGTAGCTAAATTTATTTCTTCCCTCCCTCCCGTTTTCCAACATCCCCTTTGACCTCTTGACCTCTCTGCCCCCAAACCTTATAGGTCCCCTGTGATGCTCAGAAAAAAAAACGGTAGTGTCAAATCATGAAAAAATGCCATGTCATCCCGTCGAGGGGGTTATCCTTCGACTCTTGATATAAAAAATACAAAACACAAAACAAGAAATGTATAAAATGCGCACATTGAAGGGTTTCCTACTTATTCGCATTGTAATTAATAAATGTGTGCACTTTTTCAACCATTATTATCAATTTTCATTTCTCGTGAATGTGCGAATTTTATTCCCGCCCAGCCCCCAGCCTCGGATAAACGCCATTTCCCCCTCCACCCCTTAACCCCCCTTCGCCTCTTTTTCATACTTGTAACTTGCTTAATGAGGCCTACTTTGTGATTGTGTACAGAGCTCCGTTTTTTGTTATATTTCACATCATGGTATGTCATACAATTTTTTATTAAGTATAAAAACGAATAACAAAACAAAAAAAAATGCATTCAGCAAGCAAAGTTTGAGCCATTTTTCAAAAAGTACGAAAGAACAAGGGGGGGTGTTGGATGGGTGTTTTAAATACCCACAAATTATAATAATGATGATGTTTGATGATTCCAGTGTTTTTTTTTGTTTCGAAACCACACAACTTGTGAGACTGGAATCTACTCGACTGGCTCGAAGCAAAAAATAAAAATCAAGCATTTACCTAAGTCCCAATTCAATTTGAATTTGGCGGTAATAAGTAATAAAACCATGTTACAATAAGACATGTTACATCGATAAAAGTCATGGTTTTTATCATGACCCACCTCGGCGAAAATGTTTATTGCTCGAGGATGTTTGGTCTTATTTTAAATTCGGAAGGGGATGATGGGGAACGGGAAGGGGGTGGGGGCTCTTAAGGCTCGAGCCAGATCGGGTAGTGCCGAGTCGAACCAAGTTGTCTCCCGCATAACCTATTTAAAAATGATGCCAGTGATGTGAACGGAGTGGTTGAAATTTTGTTCCAAAAAAATATATATATATATATATATCTGCCTGTAGCAGTCTTTCGCGAATTCGAATTTTATATTTGGCTATCTTCGAGAAAAAAAAACAAATGTCGTTAAATCATTCTACAAAAGACTAAGGTAGCGTTATAGAATCACTCGCATCTCAATCGAAATATGGAGGTTGTGTTGCTGCTTCAAGAAGGCACAAAAAAAGAAGCATCTTAAATTATTTTTCATACCATCAAGAAAGAATTTGCAATAATACAACAACAAATTCTTGATGTACTGGTTTTTTGTTTTTCTAATAAAAAAACCCAGACAATTCACACGTACCCTGAAGGAAAAAAACAAACCAATGTTCGATTACTGGCATTCGCTATTTTAGATATGTCTCTCTCTCTGCCACATTCACACGTTGAATCCCCCCCAAGACATTTGCTGCGCCATTGTGTTCAGTATTTGTTATATCTGTGGTGGAGGGACTTGTTACACGGAATCGAAAAAAATAAATTTCTTCTCAAAAAGATACTCGATATTTTTTAAAAAAACGTAAGTTACTGTGTGACTGGCCCAAAATGCGATTATTTAAAAATAAAAAAAGATGATACAAAAATGGAGCAAGTATAAATAAATAATAAATAAATAAATGAAATGCATTTTTTTTCTCCCTCCCCCATTCTCTTTTCTCCTGCTGTTGCTGCTCACAGTCACTTTCTGGAGAGACGAACCTGATTTCATTTTTCTTCGCGATTCTTGTAATTACAAAACTTGTTATTCCGTTTTTATTTTTCTCTCGTATCAAGTTTTTTTTCTAGGCACATCACGAATATATATTTATCACTTTTGTCTGCACTGCTGGTATGTGAATATTTGTCATGTACTTGACGGTGGACGCCGGCCGTCGGTCGTGCTGTAAATATGTTTTTTTTTTGTTTAGGACAAGAGAGCGTGGTGATGCTTAATTTGGAATTTTAATCATTTTTCGTTAGAAGAAAAATTAAACCATGTTGAGAGGAAGTACCACTGTAGGCTCAGGAAGACCTATGCGTCACAATCCACCAGAAATTATTAATGACTGTTCAGCGATCGAAAATGACTGGATGAATCCAGGGACAGTGCATTATTTAACTGAGCAATGGAACATATTCGTAAAAAAAACACAAATCTGAAGAACACTTGAGGTTTTTTTTTTTATTATTATGATTATTTTAACCATGTCAAACATAAGTCATTGAAAATATTTTAAACCAGGGGGGGTTCCTATTATGATTACTGTCTCCAGTCCTTTTCGTGATCTAAATTATGTAATTTAATATTTTGTTGCGAGTTATTATTTTGTTCAATACTTTTTTTATTTAAAAATGAATACCTAGACTATGTTGGCGGCTCAAATTGATTATTTTTTTTATTGCATGTTCTTTTTATCTCTTGTTTTTATTTGAGTGTTGTGCTGAAGATTTATGGTTTCGAGAACACTTAGTTGTTGGTTTGGATCTTTCGAGGTTTGTCAAAAAAGCCAAAGGAGCAAAATATAATTTTTTAATGATCAATTCAAACAGCATATATGAAGATGATTCTGATGTTGATAATTTCCTAAGTAGCTCTTTGATCGTTTAGGGTTTCAGGGGGGGAACAAATCGTATTCAGAGGTAGAGAAGATTATTTTTGTATTTGAAATTGTGTTTTCTCAATAACACTAGACATTAGTAATTTCTCTAAATCTGTAGCGCGCTGGTTGCTTGCTCGCTCAATATTTACGCAGTTTTAAGTTGGTTTTTTTTCGTCTTTCTAAATCGTCAAGTGACGTCGCCACTTTGTGTTTGTGAATATAATTTGTTACGTCAATTCCACTTCATTTCGCCGATTCAAAATTTCTTCTTCAGCACGATACTTGCATGGGCATTCAAAGTTATTCTGTTAAGATATTTCTTCCCAATTTCGAGAATGACTTAGTTTTGGGGGCTTACGTTTTAAGTATTTATTTCTGTAAAAACTAACGACTATGTTTTATAACGAATAATCAAGATTTAGTGGTCTCGCCGCAACATATCGACACAGACTCGCTGCTCTCTAACTCTTTCCACCAACGAACTGAAAGGTCTAGAAGCAGTTATCATAAGAAGAAAATTAATTAAATGAATTTTCAGTCTCTTGGAGTAATTTTACCCTTACGTCGTGTATCAGTTTAGGCGCTCGAGAGCCATGAGAGCTACTTATGAAACTTGCGTTTTCGTGGGTGCAATGAGACACAACGATTGAACATATTTACTTGGCCATCAACGATTAGGACTTCAGGACCTAGGATCATCCTTTCTACGATTTTTTGCAAGTTTTATTTGATGCAGAAGCAAACTGCTGGCAAAATCGACAAGAAACAAAACTGAAGTCGGTCGAGACATTTCATAAAACATTTACGAGTCGTCAGCGAATACGCTTCGGACTCGCCTCTTGCTACCTGATTTATAGCTGATTGGTTAAATTTGCGCTCCATGGATTTCTGTTGGGGTACTTGACAGTTAAATTCATGTGAATATTTCTTTGTCGAGGGTCGGATGGCGATGAAGTAAAATTTATTATAAAAAACGCATTTTGGATTTTTAATAAGACGTCACGTGATGAAAAATAATCCGTACAAAAAGTTTTAACTGGTTTAATTTTTCGTGGGTGGTTGTATCAAAGTAGTGATGATAGGACTGTGAAGCTTCATGCTCAAATTTCTGGACACTAATTTGAATCTTTGAAAAATGCAAATATGTCGAATTTGAAAGTAACAGATTTGGAATTCGAGGTATTTTGGGATAGGATGTGTTTCGCGATAAATCCCATTTAGACCGTAGGAAAAGTTCCTGTTCCCGGAGCAGAACAAAAAGCTAAGTGATAAAAGCTTGAACACATCCACCCTGGAGGAAAGCAAAGAGCAGAGAGGGTGGCTCTGAGGGTTTGGTCAAGCTATGAACCCAGCATTAATTGTTTGGGCAATACCTGAGCATCAGCACCTCTTGTTCACACAAGCCCTGGAGTTGGCGGTGGCGGTCCTCACCATTGACAGCTTTGGAATCCGTGAAGGATGGCAGGAGCACAGAAGATTGGTGAGTAGCTGGTGCAGTAACTGGAGTTCACAAACAGCATGAGAAGTAGCCACATTCAAATATGACACAACTTTGAAATTATATTATTTTGTTCATTAACGAATTATTTTATATTATTTTGTTCATGACGAAAGGAACGATATCTGAAGGAACCACGTGGTTCCTTCAGATATCGTTCCTTTCGTCGTATTATTCTGTAACTTTCGGATTATTGCCGCTATACTATCTAGCA
>JAQGBY010005587.1:0-14432 GCA_034698785.1 Mycogona germanica | reverse complement strand
TTTAATCGTGCAAAGGTCGAACGATAACCTGAGAAATTAAGCTTTATAGAAAAAATAATTAATTAATCTAATAACAAAATAAAAATATCAGTGAATTCAAGTTATTCGAGATTCATTGACATTGTTTTTTCGTCACGTTTATATGTGGCCCGCAAAGCAATCTTATCAGAAATGAGTGAAAAACAAATTGGTATCGTTTTTAGGAACTTTGTAGAAGTGCTAACTGTCTAAATAATGAAACGGTGAATTGTAAAGTTTAATTAAAAATGAACTACTGCATGTTTTCTATAATTTCCGCTGTGTTTTTGCGTGACTCGTCCATGTACACTCTCGTATAAAGCAGCGATTGGAAGAAACATTTGGGCGAGCCACTATGAAAACATTATTTTATGTTGAGCACTATCGAAGTTAACAGGTCTTACTTAAAAATTACTGGGCCTGTTTATATGCTTTTTGGGTTTATTCGCAACGCGTTGAGAGTGTCGGTCTCTTGAATGGACGCGTCTACCGAGCGGAATGCTTAAAAATGTTCGATATAAAAGAGACGTTTGATTTCCTGTTTGAAATAATATCGAAAAGGTATTTCAATGAAAATATTGCCCTCTTTCAGCGACCAAACAAAGGGGTCCAACAAACAAAAAGGGGGTGAGGACTTGGAGCGATATTGCTTTCGGCAAGTGCTGTAAGCCCATTTCTATTTTTGCGTGTCTCTACATTCGAGCAGACCGGAGTTCGGAGTCAGGTCAAGTGTTTGCGAGTATTTTTTGGCTGGGGTCAACCAGCATCTCTGTACCATCTTGTAATACTATTACCGATTTTGATTGTTTTTGTTTTGGAATGGGAATAAAATTATAATAGGACGATGGATAAGACGAGGTGAAATTCGTGTTTGTAACCACGGACATTCGGCGGAGATTGCGTCTTCCATTTTATTTGTAGCACATCGAAGTCGATGTCTTCTTTCTTCAGTTCGCCAAGGCATGTGTGACTAAAGGGGGATAGGGGGCGTGGAAACCGGGAAGGGGGGAGGGGATGGTGAATTGGGTGAGGGAGGAGGAGGGGTTTCAGGGGCAGGAGGAGTGGGAGTCGGAATTGACGTAGCTCTGAAAAACCCCGCCAAATGAAACCATAAACTGCGACCGCGTCTGTTTGTTCGCTAAATTAGTTTCTGGCGGAACAGCAAAAGCCGGGGAAACAACATGTACCCTCGATCCCCCCGCCCCCACCTCCAGTAACTGCCTCCCACTCGTGGGTGTAGAGCCGGGTGTACACTGCAAAGTATCCGTGACAAACCCCGTAACGGGGACGTCGCATGTTTTGGTGTGTGTGTGTGTGTGGGACGAACCATGGCTGACATTCCAGTGAGTGATCCTCGATTGTGTGATGATTCAATATCAACAGATATGTTTTATGTGATCTTGGGACAGGTTGTACACTAAAGTCAAATATGTTAACCCACATTGTTGTGACGGTAATGATTATTATTTTTAATTGGGTCCGTTATTTTATTTCTGTCGTGGATTAATTCATTTCACGTACATCTTACATCCTTTTCCGGATTAGTTGAGGTGGGTTCTCACGTTTGTCTCAAGAAAAACTGCAACCGATACCTGTCACAACGATAGAGCAAATCGGAAATGGTGAATTCGGGACAGCACCGAATGAAAGACGAACCGAGTGGCGAACTCGTTTTTATAATATTTTGCTATTATTTAATTAGAATTGGTTGCGAAAAATATAGTTTCGAAAAAACCGGGAGTTGAACCACGGATCTTTGGATTGCCGGTCCAGTGCTAGATTGTGCGAGTTCGCCACTCGGTTCGGCTTTCATTTGGTGCTTCCCGAATTCGTCATTTCCGATTTATTACTATTGCTACTATTACTATTACTTACTATCATTGCTAAAGATAGCTGTTACAACGCTAACGTTACCTGTCACATGTGGCTAAAACGATACCGACATCGTCGATAATATCACGATAGTTTTGCTATATCGCTATTTCAATCGCTATAATCCTACCACAAAAAATATTTGGTGTATCGTAGACGTATAACTATAAAGGTCGGGTAGTATAAAATAAAGGGCAATATCCCAGGGCACGACTGGGGGAACGACGACGTCCGAGTTGGCAAGACTCGGTAAGATACAAAAAATTAAAAGAAACGAAGCATTTGCGAAACACGCGACAAGAATGCGGTAGCCAGAAACATGATAAAAAATTCCTTTATATTATTTCAATTTGATTCGGTAGTGACGAAAGTCTTAAGTCTTAAGCGATCATTTTGTCGCGTGTTTCGCAAATTGTTCGTTCTTTTAATTTTTTGTATATTACCGAGTCCTGTCAACTCGGACGTCGTCGTTCCCCCAGTCGGGCACTGGGGTTTTGCCCTTTCTTTATTTTATCGCAAACTCAATTCAAACTTTACTGTAATGAAATAATAGATGGGCAGCAAGACCGATAGAATGGTCAGGCTGTTACAAAGAAATATGATTGGATTGATATTTGTAAAAAAATCATTGACTACGCTACAATCTGTCATAGTCCATATAAATTTGAATATTATATGACTTAGATAGTCTACTTACAAGGGGCCACAATAATGTTTTCGAGAGAATTCTTATCGGTTGTGTTTGAAAGCGCCGGTGCTATTATTGCGCACTACCAGAAGGAACAATTTCTAGCTGAAAATCGTACGTTTCGAGCCGGGGACTGTGCACACTAAGAATAATGAAAGAAGTTGTAAGACGAGATCTCTCTCTCCCCAGCCCTCCCTTTCCAACTCGGTGTGGAATTATTTATGGTCGACGAAAATATTGCGGCGGCGGACGACAGATTATGTTCTTTGATTATGATTAACTCGTGTACCCATTCACGGATGATGGCAAGCAAGAATCGAATTCCGCCGCGATTGCCTCCCGAGAATTGAAAGCTGCTTATGCACGTACCCACGCACCCAGACTCCATTAGACGCCGTGGCCCGGCAACATTCCGTGAGTTCCTGGAATCTCGACCCATAAATTATGAACAATTTATCAGGCGTTCGTAAAGACGAACACAAGGCAGCGCGTTCCAAAAACAAATCACTGTTAAACGGCTTTTGTTTTACGCAAATTTTGTTCCGAGACTCTTGAGAGAAAAGATGGCTTTCTGGGAGTGCCACCAAAAACGTTACTGTTGAAAAGATACAAAATCATATATCATAACTAGAGAAATTACCAGGCTTTGCCTGGGTTAAGAATAACCAATAGAATTGCTATTATTTATATCAACCTTATGCATAAATAATCAGCGTCAATAGTCAAAATTAATACAATTTGTCACAATAACAATGAAAAGCAGTGTCAATTACATTGCTGCCTCGTGTGTTAAGGCAATCACAAAACTATTGCTTTATAATTTGCCGTCGTGTCAATTTCATTGCTGCCCCGTGTAGGGCAATCACACTACACTCTGTTGCTTTACAATTTGCCATTTCGGGGGCAGCAGCGATATGCCTGTAATAAAACTACGATTCGGATGCCATAGACTGACCAGTGGTCTGACCACACAACAAATCGGCACCATTTGTTACAGTTTCATTATTTTTTCCTTGCATTTGACGTCATCACGCTTTCTTATAGATTCGTAAAAGTGGCATAAGTTCTCTATTCGCTTGGACTAATAGAGAGGTGCAAGTTGGCAGTCGATATGGAGGAAAAACGTTCTGTTGTTTGCTTAATATTTATGACTTTTTCTCTCATGTTTTCTCTTCTGCCACTTTTTGCGCTACCTTTAATTACGTCCAGGCTGATAAGGACGCTGATCATAGTTGCTGGTATGCATTGCTGATGGGGACTCTTAAGGGTGGTGGAAGTGCGAATGGCCCGACCGTGAGGAGTGTAATAATGATGAGATAGATCATTGGATGCCGTTGTTGCTTTTCTTGATTTGCTGGTATATAATATTGTGACACATGTTAGAACCTCGTCATGTTAAAAGATAGGTATTCTGAAAGAGTTTTTGTATACGTTTTGTTGTAATTATCACATCTGAAAATAATCAAATGAAACCGCGAAAAACAATAATATCGTTTATATTTTAAGTTTACATACATTATGAAGAAAATTGGAACCAAAGCGATGCTAATAATTCTCACCATAGCGCAGTGATTTTCAATCGATCACAGACTTGTGACAGAATGGCCGACCGGCTCCTACGATATGTTTCCGCTACACCACCATTTGTTCGTTGGTGTGCCCTGAGTTCAATGAACGGCGACTGAAAAAGGCTCGACAAAAACTTCGAGCGTCAATATCAAACAACTTTTTTATTTTTGGGCGCCTAATTCAACACTGTCGCGAATTAAAAATAAAAAGGGTTGCGCTTTTGCATGCGGCGGTGAGGCCTCCTTGTTGACACGCCAACGAGTTTGACAAATTGGTGCGAAAGCGCGCAGGCGGTGCGACATTAATTCAATATTTGTCGTTCGTCGTCAGCGCTAGTCGTTGGGGTTTTGGTGGTTGGCGCGTCGCGAAGTAGGCATGCCATGTCGGATGGCGAAAGATAAAAAGTTCTATCGCGCTACTGGAGAAAGTGACGCAATGGCGACAGCTGGGGCAACCAGACGCCTGGTGTCTCTCTCACATCGTCGTTAGTTGGATAATAATGGCGTGTGGTTTTACTGTAGACTTAATTTCTCAGATGATCCAATATGTTGACTTTTTACCAAAATGTTTTGGGAATAGTATCATTTAGTATTACTTGATCAGTATCACTGTCCCACAGTTCTGCCCCGTATTTGTTCTCCTAAGTTTAAACATTTCAGACTTTAAATAATTTTCGTGTATGGCTATTTTAAAACGGTGCCCTGTAATAAGCCATCACTCGATTCTTATATTGCTAGTATCAGAGGGTCTTTGGTAAGATCTCGATTAGGTTCGTCCATAGGAAGGTGGTAACGCTGGTAGAATACCTGACACAATGAAATTGATGTGTCGCATGTGGTATTGCCGGATTTGCTGTTGAGATGAAATAACCGCATGAATTCTACTGACCAGAGTTAGCATTCTAGGGGTTGCGAATGACCGATTAGTGTTCGACAATCCACTGACCACTTCACTGTCACCATTTGGGCCTCTTTCTTCCTTAGTAACGCGGCCAAAAGTACCCCCCCCCCCCACACACACACAGCATGTCGTGAAGAGTGTCGTCCGTAGTTATTATGTTTTTCCTGTGAGTGAAATGCCGGAGAGAGAAACGTCGAGAGGCGATATTTGGCCACACTCTTGCCGCCGATGTGGACACGCCTGTTGAAAATGGTAATTGGAAATGGCGAGGACCCAATTTCTTGGTTGGCCAATCGTTACGCCCGGCCGTCATACTTTCTTTATGAGGTGCGCTCTCCCCAGGCGATTTCGCACTGCCCTCTCCGTCACAGGCCTATAAACCTATATTGTCAGAGAGCAAACGTAGTAAATTGCAAAAGTAAACACCTGGTACAATGCCGGAGACGACACATTAGACTTCTTAGTATTAAATGACAAGTTTATCGTGTTTTTTTTTGTGAGGGGTAATTTCTGTCCTTCAAAATTTTGCTTGTTCTTTTAATACACGAATGCATACATGTATGACACTATTGTACAAAGGTGGAACCCTATAAACGTGAAATAAAATATATGTGTCGTGTAACGCTATTAACAGTTTAAAAAAAAACGTATAAATGACAATCCCATTGAGTGAAATATAGAAATACTTCATGGTACAAAAATGGCTTATCGGTGTTATCGGTCACGGCCTGAGTTTTTTTTATGGTAATTTCTTTCATGTTTTCTAAGCTTCTACAGAGAAATTCTGTAAATTCTGATTCTGTAATAGATGTTTTAGAAATGGCATTCCCGTAATAATTTCGTCTGGTACGACAACCAGATCTACGTTATTCGCCGTTACGCGGCGCCACGCTGTGGTTCGCTGACTGTTGGTGGCGTGTGTGCAGCGCCTGGTGGTGGGAAAGAGAAACGTCGTCATTGGCCTGTTGAGCGGTCTCCTTTGCCGCGGTCGATCGCCTCGACCGCGTTCGGGGCTGTCAGGATCGCACTTGTTGCTTGGCAACCTGCTGCTTCACCCTCCTCAGCTCTCGGGCATCGAATGCTGCATTTCTCGCAATCGTATCCTGTTAGAAATGCTAGAATTCCAATAAATATGAGTTTAGTGGTTCAGATAGCACCCACTCATTCGGTGTCCAAGCCATGGAAGCGAACTGTTATGTTTGATCATGTGCTGCATCGTGTTACTCGACTATTTATCACGTCCACCAACGAGGTGGCCACAGTGCATTCTCTGGAATGCCATCTATGATTACCATGATGGACTGAAGCCAAGCAGGGTGATGCAAATATTCGCCGCCTTGCGCGCTGCGATCGGCGCGTGACGCCATTTTCTCTCACTTCGGAGGGTCTGACGAGGGTCAGTCTGTGGTGGTGGTTCGAGTTCGAGCAGCAAGAAAACGACACCGCCGTGTGTGTCGCCCTTATTGGTGGATCGCGCGCGCGCTCGCGCCACTCTGGAACCGGGAACGTGATCGCTGGCGCCAAACGATCGCTCGCTGTCCCGACCGATTGCACGGAAAATTGGGGGCGAGGGAAGGTGGTGGAAGGGGGTTGGGGGCGCCAAGTGTTTGATTTGATATTACCACCTCGCTCGTTATATTCGACGACAGACTATATGTGTGTGTGTGCTGGTGACGAGCCGTTATGCAACTGCCCGACTAACCCGCAATGGTGTACACCATGTATGTAAAAGGTACAGGATTTGTATGTAATCCAAGCTAATTTGTAACTCGGTTAACTTTCGCGGTAGCTTGTTCAGTGCGTTAGGTTGTTTGATGGAGTTAAAAATAAAATACTTAGAAGGAATGACCACATCGAAAGTTAATACTGTCTTGTGTGTGTGTGACATTTACACTACAGTGCCATTGGGTGGATAATCTCATGTATTTTCAGAGCCGAACAAACTTTTAATATGTACCAACATTTCCAGTCACAAAAATGATCATGTAAAACTCTTCTCGATAGATACGAATCATTTTCATTCAGTATTCAAAGTCCCTATTTTCACTAGTGATCATTTCTATGTCTGCTTCTTAGAAATGTCATTTTGTTTTGAGCTTCAGGAGAACATGCGACGAGGAATCGACCACCCTGGAGATTTTAGACTCGCGCACGTTTCCATGGAACAAAATGGGTTGATGCCTAGCGTAAACGAGCCTTCCCGCGTTTCATTTTCAAACATTTGTTTCAACGAGAGAAGACATCAGTGAAAAGTGGGAAAAGTAGCTCCCGTTAAGCGCTGGAATTTCATGAGGCGACGACGATGACGTGTCCCGTGGTTATTGATGACTTGTCGTCAACGATGGCTTCTATTTGTAGACCGTGTGGGTTAGCCAACTTGTGACGAAACGGCCTCACCAACCCCTAACATATATATACTTGGCTGCGACAATTGGCCTTTGGACACTGCCCTCTGCTCCCACCCACCCAACCCCACTAGACGTAATATAGCCGGGCAACCTATTACCACTGTCCGTCCAATCTATAGATATCTGGCGCATAACTCGATCTGCTGCTCACAGCCGCGAAGAGAGCGACAGAAAAGGAAACGGGTCTCGAGGGCCAATTGTCACCAAATGATATGGCCTGGCCACCCCCATTTGGCCGTATCAAAATTCACCGACACCCTCCACCCCAACCCCCATCTCGGTGTCGCCTACAAACCGTTGAAGAGGCGTTGGCCTTTTTCGGTAATTCCATCTCCGTGCGCTCTCTCTCTCTTTCTGCATGACCATAGGCGAGACCCCCCCCAGACATTCGGTCGTGTACGATTCGCGCCTTCATTTGTGGGGATTCGAGATCCCTCCTCCCCCCTCACTTTCCCCAAACTCCAGCAATCTGGATCGAAATCGATCCCTATCCACTTTACCGTCGTCCGGCCGTAGTTAGTTTTTTTTGACGGTCGAACAGATCCAACTGTTTCCGACCATTATCTCCTCTTTCCAAGTTTGCGGCATGTTCCGGTGTTCGCCTTTGCCGTTCTGAAATATCAGAAGTTTGTCGTTTTTCTGTGTGTTTGTTTTTTAATAGTCGATCTATACATGAAAATCAATGTTTTATATAAACACATACAATGGTGTGATGTTGGTTATGTCTTGAGTTTTTAGCGACGGCGGCGTCTTTTGCGCTTGATGACAAAATGACTTATGATATTACGAGTACCCAAATCATTTAGTAACCTATCTGCAAATTTAAAAACCTCGTTTTCCAAGTTGTTGGGTGATGAAAGATCTGACAATGCAAGTGGATGCGATACGACTTGCTCGTCCCGTTTGCCGTATTGACATCGGTTAGAAATGCTGCCCCGTGTAAGCGGGCAATCAGTGAATGCAGCTGGCTTCGTGTAGTTTGCCAACGCATCAGGGGAAATGCAACTTTCGTTTATTTCTCCTTCGTTTTTAAATGAGCTGGGGTGTCGTTTCCAGACGAATCTTCGGCGTCCTGTGATTGGCT
Source organism: Mycogona germanica (assembly GCA_034698785.1). Taxonomy (NCBI): domain Eukaryota; kingdom Metazoa; phylum Arthropoda; class Diplopoda; order Chordeumatida; family Chordeumatidae; genus Mycogona; species Mycogona germanica. The sequence goes on along the minus strand of JAQGBY010005587.1, from coordinate 5,893 downwards.
GAGGGGGGAGACCAAGAACAGTATTTTTGAAAATCTACGAAAATGAAATTTATTGTTTTGATAGACGGGAGACTTTTTGCGAGAATGAAATGTAATTTTTCGATTTAAATGAATTGTCTTCCAGCTTCCTATTTCTTTTATAAGTGACGTAAGGATACGCAGCCTTGCAGTACAGCCAATCATTTCGTTTAATCATGTCGCAGTCTATCCCAGCCTGACCAACGCTCATGTTTATTTACCGCAGGATTTAGCTTCACTCGAAAGCTCGGTCCGCAGACCGGCTCACAGCTCTTTTTGAGTTTGCCGAAAATGTAGATGAAAACGCATTCCTCTCCCGTATTTTTGTCCGCTACATCTTCAAATCGTTCAATTTAACGTGATGGAAAGTTTTCTCTTGGGCGTTACATTTTTTCCTCTCCTTTTCTTTGATAGACTGAAACGGAGGTCTACTCTGTGTAGAGCGAAGAGGATGTCTTTTCCCCCCTCCCCCTCCCCACCCAACATCCCATCACTTTCACCACGTATGTTTCTTGTCGCTGCTGTGTATTTATACCCTTTGGCGGGAGGGCTGCCTCGGTTGGTTTAGTTATATTATAGATTCTCTTCGCTTGGTAGGTTTAGGAAAAGGCACCGCGACTTACGTTCGTGGATGGTGGCAGTTGGGGGGGGGGAGAGGGAAAGGGGGTTGGAGTTCTTGTGTAGACATTGTATATAGATAGCCAAATTTGCCAGCCAACTTGTGCGCCTGTCTTTGAAATCGTCGTGAGATCTTTGGCCGGTTTCCTCAAAACCTTCAAAAAAAATTGTGCTTGAAGATTGGCAGAAAAATTGCTTGATTCGTCAGGCGCATATACAAATTATGTGTAATTGTGTACGAAGTGTGAGATTCTTAAATTATAAGAATCCCTATGAAACAGTATTATTATAACTTTAAATCGATGACTCGCGAGTTATTTTTGTTCTAAAAAATGTTGACGTTCTAAAAATACTGATTCAGATTTGAAGTTCTCCTTGGGATATTAAAATCCATTCAATGTTTTGTTTCATTTTCGTTTCAATTTGAGTTGGAATTGTTAATAATTATTTGGTTCTACATTGGTAAAGTCAAACATTTTGTCTATTGTAGTTTCACGCAAGGGTCTAAAGAGGATATAAACGATTTCGCCTTATATTCGGGTGACACCCACCACCTCTTTATTTTTGCAATTCAAGAGTGGGGTTGGTGGTCTTTGTTTATACATCAGACGAGTATAGTTTGGGGGGGCTTTTGCGCAAAGTCCCGCAGATACACTTTTTTTTAATGCGTTCTTTGACTGACACCAAGCCAACGTAAAATGTGTGGACTAGCGCGACACCCGTTGAAAACCTCCCACATGAATTTATATTCCATCAGATATAGCTGACATCCAACAATTGTTTTCTTGTTCTCGGGAAATAAGCTGCCACGGACTTCAGCTACGGGACTTACGCAATGAATGAAATTTTGAAACATATTACATTCATTGGGAGAGTCTGGATTCCGGTGACGAAATGCGGTTTTTGATATTAACCGTCCTGTTTTTGTTTGGATGTTCGCATTAAATTTAAGGCGCCATCCGTCCAAGTCAATTTAGATGGTGTTGTCAGGTTGCCTAGGTAGACAATCTAGGCCATGTCGCGTTCATGTCTCAAAACTTCGATTGTGGAACATTTATTGTATCGAAATCTCGACTGTTATTGTACCTACCAGTCGTGTACACCCATTGTTTGAGACTTAGACTCGTTAAATATTTTAAAATACACAGAAATGTCATACATTAATTAAAACTAAATGTAAAGTTCAGGATTGCCTGCGGGCAACCATAGATGATCACAACCTCACCTTGATTTTAAATTTCGGGCGATCCATTTCTGTAGGACTGACATTTTTTTTAACCTTGAGCACCCGCGACCCCCTCTCAATGCTTTTTTATATTACGTCAGAGCGCAACGAGGAATGCAATTGAGCTATACGAAGCGTTACAATTGTGTTGGGTGTCTAAAGGCTTTAGATTGGCGCTGCCGGGGGTCGGGGAATTGAAGGGGAGGGGGCGTAGGGAAGTTGAGATAGTAGGAACCGCAATGACATTTAAGAGTGCGCCTTGCTGAAACTATAAAATTTGCATGGGGACTCATTGGCGAGTTAGCATAAATAGTCGAGGCGGCGGCGGCGGTGGTTATACGGCATCGGTGCTCCCGGTGTACGAGGTGGTTGGCTGTACGTGCACGCACATATATTTGGATAAACCGCGCGTGTGGCGTTTTCCATTTTCTTACGCGCGCGAGCCCTTTGTCGTTAAGCGTGGAATATTTCATTATTACTCGGCACGGGGCTTTTCACTTAGACGTGGCCGCCCGACGATAATGCTGGGCGACACGCCGCGCCTGCGCCCGTCGCCTTTGCTCGCCAGGCGGTGCGCGCGTCGACCGAAGTAAGGAACGAATAGGTACCCGGAAACCCTGATTTGCCCTTATATCAACGATTCTTACTGTTTTTTATGTAGGTTGTCAATAGTTTCAAACATTTGTAACGGCATCAAAAAGGTGCGATGTAGTGGTTAGCGCGTCGGACTGTCATGTCTTTGATTCGGGGTTCAATTCTCGGCTGAGAGATATTCCTACGCGCGTCTTCTTTGAGAATAGAAGCCATGGGACCTGTGTCTGTACAATGTCCGATACACAGATATAAAGTCGGTTTGGCAGAATTTTTTTAAAACTTCGAATAGGAAATCATAAATATGAATTAGTTATTTTTTTTGCCTTCGGTTCATGAATTTTCCGAAACATTGGCTAAGAACCACGGTTTATATTTTTAAACTGACCCTTATGTACGGCATTATGTTGTCGAATCATTTATGATTAAAAAACAACTGAAAAGTTTGTCAAATTTAATTGATGGAGTGGTGGTCCCAGGAGAACACTTGATTCAAGACGGACTCCTTCCGTCTTCCGTCTAGTGCTATTCTGGGTTTCTGGTTCTGGAACGCCATTGGGGGGGGGGGGACACCAATAACTGTGATGGCCAGTGTAGATAGTAAATTTCGTTCTAGTTTGATTCCCGGTTCGCCAGGTGGCGCGCAGTTCTGTCCTGTCTTCGGGAAACTACCCGGCGCTGATCGAACTGATTAATAGTAAATTTTGCTCGACGTTTAGGGTCCCTGTCCCACTTTGTGGAACCACTAGGATGGCTGCAAAAATGGCATGCGTGTAGGAGTATACATGTATATAAATGAGCGCTCTGGGACGGACGGTCGGTATATTTCGAAAAAGAGTGGTGCAGACGGGGGAAGAAGAGAGTGTGTGTGTGTGTGAGAGAGAAAGGCACGGAATATAAATCAATCGGGTTTCCCCGCAGTTAAAAAGAGAGCCGATTCAATCCAATTGGCGTGCATTTAGTTTCGTACGGGGAGCGCTTGATACCACCTACACCGGCGCAAGGTGGAGGCTATCCCTATCTCATCGGAGAAAAAAATTCTCATGAGACCGCAGCGTCCACCATTTTTATCTCATCCGTAGGCTACGTGAAACCGCCATTGTCGACGAGACAGGCCTCAAATCTTAACGTTCTATTGCATTGCATTCTACTTTAATTGCCTATGACGATGCCACAGAAACACCAACGAGCGGGCCGCTTTCGTTATTACCCCGATTGGTCTAATATTTTGCAGAGTTAATGTCCAAAAGCAACAGGTGTCGTAACGGTTATGCGCAAAACCGCCACGAGGCGCAGCGTTTGCATAATCTCTCCACGCTATGCTCAATGAATGTGGTCAATATCGATCTCGTTTCGGAGCATGTTCAATAGTCTCATGCAGCTCTTGCAACATTTTGGTTTTTTGGCAGAAGGCTGTTGACAGAAAATTGTAAAATAAGTTGTCGGGTCTAAGGAGACTATTGCCCCTCGCCAACGAATCTGATTGCATCCCATTCTCTCCTCGCCCGTTATTCCCAAGTCGGCTCCCCCCGCCCTTCCACCACCCACCTACAGCTACCCAACACCCGCCACTTCCCCAAATGCACGGAGGCACACAACACCATCCATTTGCAGTTTGCGTGATGCATGGCCCGTTAAATGCGACATATACTTGGCCTTGCAACACCCATGAGCGGGGACGGGCATACCACTTCCAGACCTGAAAGCCACACCACGTCACCAAACTGTGATTTTCTTTTTATTTAGTGATTTGTGCACTAAGATTTATGTGCGGGGTGTCTGTGTAGATACAGTAGATACGACGGGGCTCTGTTCAATTGATGACTTTAAAAAACACCGAATTTATTAATCCACTGGTGCTGGAGCGTCGGTGTATGCGATCAGGGTTAACCACAAAACTGGAGAACAGGGAAAATTCAGGGCATTAGGAATGTGGATAAAATTCAGGATACAAGAACTTTAGATCTAAACGATGTCGGTACAGGATAGACCGATAGTAATGTCAGTATCTGTACTCCCTCTCCATCATCTCTTTTTCGATTTATCGTCAGAGGCTTCTCCTAGTCCTCACGACCACCACCACTCCTGTTGTCTATATATGCCGTTTTAATCGATGCATAACTGGGTTTGACATGAATGCGGGGATTCGCGGGACCCGGTGCATAGAACCACTTTCGCCTTCGTGTCACCACTTGTGCTCACCACAGGTTCTCTCTCTCTTCCGCTTACTCGATCTGCTCGCCCCGGTGAAAGCTTTTTAGTTTGAGCGGCGAGGGCCAATGAACGTTTTATTCCAATAGGCTGGAATTTGATATCGTGGTTTATCAGGTAGGCACATGCAGCTTTGTATTTGGAATAGGATTGGTTTTATGAATCGCAGGTTGACCAATAAACAAAGTAAAATGTCAAATTAAAATAAGGTAAATCATGTACTGAGGTACACTTTGCTTTATTATTGTAATTCTTCATCGAAGTTGGAAGTACCAACACAGATGCATCTCAACTCCCGTCCAACCATGAGAGTTTATTCGTCGGTTTGTTCAATTTACAGAGCAACATACAAAGTAATCATCCGCTTTCTTAAACATATGTCGAGTTATACAATAGTTACGTGGCGAAAATGGTAATAGTGGTATGTGGATGACTCTTTCGATTCGCACATTTAACGGAACATTGAGAAAAAGAACGAGAAACGATATAAAACTTTTATGGTTTTATCGAATATGGGAAACAGTTTTTGTAGGCAATGAGTTTATGTTGTAGCAGTTCGTTGGGCAATCATGAATCGGGAAAAACAGTATAGTTCAATGTCATTAATTGCGACCTGATATTTGCGACATTTTTTTTATTCATGTGCAATGAGCTATTTAATCCTGAAGGGTCAGAAAAAATTTGACTAAAAATACTCACGAAAGAACAGCAACGAAAAAAAAATGTTTTCAAAACGATTAAAACTATTGAAATTCGTGGTGGGGGATTGATCATTTGAGCACTTAAAACGCGAAATAATTATCTACATTTTTATTAAAAACTAGAAATGGCGCTCCGACAAACAATCAACCAACTCTTCACGAAATTTTTTGTAACGATCGCTTGTTAAGTTAATTTTGACCAACGTCATAGGGCTGTAATTTGAAAATAGTAGTCTGTTGTTAGCCGTCCCCTCCACTAGATGGCACCACCGTTCGCGGCACTATTTGAAATCAGATGCGATCGGTATCGAGCCTACCAATCCGCCATTCACGGATACGGATCTGCACGTGACGGCACGTGACGCACAGCAGGCGACTCCTCTTACCCCAGCCCCACCCCCTCACCAACAACCTTCCATTCGACTCCATCCATCCATCACGGAACTGACAAAGCGGCTTTCCTCTCAATTCCACATTAGGCACCCAATAATGTCCCTCGTCCTCCTCCCCCGCCACGATCCTTCATCCC